>JAIUZE010074035.1:0-37257 GCA_022085475.1 Heliosperma pusillum
ACCAAGTATGGAATAGTAGAGGTACTTTGGTAGACAACTTGGCCTTACTTTGTTGTTATAGATACTTCCTCCGTTCCATATAGTTGTATACGTTTGCTTTATCACGTATGTCAATGCTCATTTTGTTTTGTTTATATCTTTAGTTACATATTACTAAAAATTATAAAAATTTAATATTAATATTGTACTCGGAAAGACAATTGAAACAAGATCTCACATGACTATCTTTTATATTATACATTAGAAGTTGTACTAAATATTCTTCTCACCTATGAATAGTGTCCAAAAAGCAAACGTATACAATCAAATGGAACGGAGGAGTATGAAATTGGATAATAGAATGACATTCCTCTATGGAATTCACGTGCAATATAGTAGGGTGACACTTGTGTACCTTTGGCTATTTTTCTAGCTTTGACTTTAACTTAAGCCAACTTGAGCTTGGACACATGGGAAGTAATCTACACCTTTTTTTTGTTTATTTTTTCTGTGTAGAGGTCAGGTGGGGTATTTGTAAGAGAGATTGACTCGTTAGTACTATTTCGTTTCGAGTTACTATGAATTGTTAGTACTCCACAATTTGTAGTTTAATTGTCTCGATAAGTTGAAAACGGTTTCATATTATAAAACGGTTCACTTTGAATAAAAACTATTCTTTTGTCAACAGAAATAAATGAAACTTTTTTTCTAGAAAATATGAGACCCTTTTATTCTAGAAGTTGTGTTTACGCTCTCATATTATAAAACGGTTCACTTTTATTAAATAACATTCTTTTGCTAGCAATAATAAATGAACACAAATTCTCATTTAAGACCGTCGCATATGCGACGGGTTAAGTGTAACCACTTTGTGATAAATAGTGACCATTTATTAATAAACATTAACTATCTTTTATGACTTGAAAATGACATTTATTATCAAGGTAATCACTATTTAACAAAAAGTGGTCACATTTTGCATAAATAGTGGGGAATGAGACCGTCGCATAGGAGAGTTACTAATAGATGAATGACTCTTTTCTTGGAAAATGAGCGTTTCACGATGTGAGGTCGTCTTATTCTAAAAAAACTACTTTAACTAATAGTCTAATAACAAAGACAACATCGGTTATAGCAACCACAACAAATTAAAAAATAGGCAGTCTAATGAAATGGTGATCTAAACTAACCACCAACCCGAAATTTATGTAAGGCCAATCTAATTACTCACTAACCACAATAAGGATCTAGGGGAAAAAAAAACACACCTAAAGGCTCTTCAAAGCAGCGATAATAACAATATTTAGACTTTGCCCACTAATTGAACACCAACCAACCAAGTAATTTTCCTGCACCAAAGAAGAAAATACTCCAGTTTTGATGATGATAATAATAATAATAATAATAATAATAATAATAATAATAATAATAACTAAAAGAATAATTGTAAATTAATAAAAAAAAAAAGTGAAATAATAATTGTAATTCCATATTCAGTTTTCACTTTTGTAGGCACATAGGACGCAAAAACAATTAAGGAGGCGCCGAGGTTAGCAAGAAACAACAGTGACAGAATTACTTTAATAGCTGATATCAAGTCGCTGGCTTAAACATAATTACATATGAATTTGAGTCGTGTGCACAAATCCATGTCTAACTAACATAGTAGTTATAGCGTGACGTTGACAGGTACGTGCATTCACCTATGTGCATTCACCGACCATTAGTAAGGATATTGATACTTGGATATTCTTCACCGCATGGTTCTCCTCAAAATAGTTATAAACATGGCACCTGACAAGAGTAGCGGTTACATCTTAGAATGCAGTTTATTAAATTTTAGGAGGTGATAATACACACTCTGGGGGTTGGAAAAGTTTCGGTTGGATGTACAGTAAACGATAATATTTATGGAAAATATACCTGTAAGTGGCCGGGAATTCAAATGATTCCCGCAAGACGCAAGGCATCATAAGAAACGAGATTCTTTACATAGTTATGTGTCAGTCCTGCAGGGGCCTTTGCAGCTATTACTGCAACATGTTTAGCCCTCTGGGCTCTAGATAGTGCAACATAGAGCTGGCCATGAGAGAAACATGGTCGGGGTAGATATACGGCAACCTTGCTTAGGGTTTGCCCTTGGCATTTGTTAATTGTCATTGCAAAGCTAAGTTTCAAAGGAAACTGACTTCGTTGAAATTGGAAAGGGTAGCTTGTCGAAGCAGGAGGGCGTAACTTGATGCGCGGGATGAACACGTGTTCTCCTTTGTGGTGGCCAGTTGTAATTACACATTCAATTGAGTTCGGGAAAAATCCCTTGCAAATAAGTCGTGTGCCGTTGCAGAGCCCAAACGACGGTTGAAGATTTCTCAACAAAATCACGGGGCAATTTTCTTTGAGAATGAGTTCGTGTGGACTCATGCCTCCCGGACACAGCTTGTTTATGAATTCTGCTGGGTAGACATTACAGTTATCATCAAGCATTAAATCAAAGCTCTTGTATTTCACATATTCCCCCGGAAACTTGTCGATTAAAATATTGTTTATAACATCAACGTCGTCATTGAGTGGAGTTAATATTGCCCTTGTCGTGAAGATGTCAGAATTAAATACCCGTTGATCCAACTCTGGAAAAACTGCTACTGTCAGCTCATCAATGGGGGATGCGCCAATTTCTTCAGGATTTTTGACAATTCCTTATGGCAGTTGTATGTATTCACTCTCTTTAGTTTGTAGTTCTCCGTTCCCTAAGGAAAGTAGAAATGACGCGAATGTGGGGTCAGCTTGTGCACGGATATTCTCAGTTAGCCTAAACCTTCTGAACTTAGGCCAGAGCTCTGAGCTCACCAGGCTTGCCTCAACAACATCACGCTGTGACTTTCGAGGCAGAACTGGCAGGACTTGTCGAAAGTCGCCCCCAAACACAACAACTTTACCCCCGAAAAGCATATTTGGCTTGCAAAGGTCTCTAAGCAGAAGGTCTAGGGATTCGACATTTTGCTTCCTTGCCATTGAAGCTTCGTCCCATATTATCAAGCTAGTATCCTGTATTAAAGCTGCTAGGCTGCCTTGTTTAGAAACGTCACATGCAAGGGAAACGTCAGAATCGATAGGAATTTGAAACGGGAGTGAGTTGTTCGACCTGAAGGTATGTTCGAAGCAGCGATGCCCGACGTGGCTGTTGGCAAGACGATCTTCCCCATTAAGCGCACTTCAGCATATAGAGCATTGTACAGGAATGTCTTTCCTGTCCCACCCGGGCCATCCACAAAAAAAGCACCAGGCTTTCCTTTCCTTCTTGTACATGCTCCATTATAGTGGAATATGCTTCTCGCTGTGCTAAATTCAGCATTGCTTGACATGCCCTACATTCATCTGGTATGGGTGCGTCTAGTGCATCAACAATATCTCTGGTTCGTCTGAGTTCATAGTCATTGCATGTATCTAGATGATCCAAGCCAAAGAACTTTAACGTCTTTCCCATTGCCTCTAAATATTGCTCAATTGACTGTGCTGTGAGTTGTTTCACCTTGTGAGTGTTACCCGGGTATTTGTGCCGATGATCCTCTGATAATGCATCGTAGTGCTTCTGCCATAATAATGTTGGGTCCTTTGGTTGTGCGAATATGAGTAATGTTGAAAATAGGCGACGAAGTGCAACTAGCATTTGCACTTTGCATGCCTCTGTTAGACACAACTCAGCAATGTCATCATGTTCAAGGAGGCGGTGCCTTAGAGCTGCTTCCTGGAATGTTGCACATTTATACCCATCCACTGTAAGAAGGGACTCAAATGATGTAGGTCCACGTATATGTAGTAGCAAGAGTCTGAGGAAATACCTTTCTCTGTCTGCCGGTGCCACGAAAACAAGCCTACCAACTGTGATGAGCTTTGTTTTCCTTTTTAACCATTTTTTCATCCCGGCTTGCCAGCGATAGTGCTCGGTGAATTCGTTGTAGAGTAGTTTTGGGCAATCTTCAATAGCGCTCGCCTTGAAGAACTCGGTGAGGGGTGTGCGAGCTCTCTTTTCGTTTGCAACAACACTGGTCAAGCTCTCGTTTGGCCTTAGATGCAAAGTCTGCATATTTGGTAAGTGCACTTGTAGTGGCATGATATGTGGCTGGATTTCAAAGAGATCGAATCCAAAGATACGCCATGCCGCCTCACATGAGGACATCCAGCGTCCGGATTGGAACTGCTCTATCTCATCAACTACCCTGACTTCCTTACCCTCGACGACATTAAAGGAAATCATGTCATGTCCCTTGTACAGGTACTTATACAGGTACTTCACAACATGCATCGTTGAACAAACCTCAACATTCAAGTGACAATCAAAAAGGGCTAATAAATAAGGGTTGTAGGGTATCACCCATCGGTTGTTCAATGAAGCTTTTCGACTGACTACAGTCTCACTTGTGTCTCTCCGCCTATATACAGGGTAACCTGCAGAATTATTCGTGCTCTCAGTAGCAAACGCCTTTGGATACTCGTACTTTCACTTGCCTAAAGTGGGTGTATGTTTCATGCACGGGCACTCCGAATTCAAATTCCCACAAGTCCCATGCATCATGTGTTTTAGAACTGATTTTCGGAGTGAAAATGCAGTGAGCTGGGGAATTTTGGCGCACACAAACTTGTCAAAATCGGCCGGGCATTTCAACTTGTCACCGGGTTTTAGAATGATGAGGAAGTGGGATGGGGCAACTCTCTTTTTTGAAACTCAACTACATAGACGAAAGCATCGACTTCTCCAAATACGCTTTGGTCCACAATCTGTTTTTTTAGAGCCAACAACTTTGCCCGGAAAACCCTAGCTACCAAATCTGGCCGGTTCTGTACGACTTCTCCTGGTCCCAGTTCTGCTTTAATTTCGGGCCAATTTGCATTACAAGTCATGGTCACAAACAAGTCAGGCTTCCCATTTCTTTGAACAAGAGCCATTGCATTGAGGTACCTTCTCTTCATGTCACGAGGTCCGCCTAAGAAAGTCGGTGGAAGAATGAATCTTTTTCCAATATTTGATGCACAATTTTCACCAGCCTCTACAGTGTCGAGTATACCTTGGTATAACTCAGCTCTTATCGTGTCTTGGTTGTTTCTAAAATAATCAAGTCTAGTATTCTCAATCTTTACATACATGTCCACAATGTACTGTTGAAAGCATCGACCAGCCCTTAGGAGCATGTTTTGTGGACGGTTTTGTAGTTTGTAGCTGTAATAGCGCCTACATGATATATTTTTTTCCTTTAAACAAGGGCCCTGTGCAACACCTGTCATAAAATGTAATTCATGGCTTTAGGGACAAGCTGGCCATGTCATTTAGAACGGAGTACTTAAAAATATAGACAAACTAAAAGTTGTTAGCATACATACGCCTTGATTCATCCTCTAACATGCTTTGAACTGTGCATGTGGGTTCTACGACTGGAATACCCGGCAATGTGGTATGTGGTGGCGGTGGTGGCGGTTCGTTCCTCACTTTTTTTTTAGGCCCTGAACCCATCCACATTCCCCACACTGGAATAACAACGGATATTGTAACAACCCGAAAAGTACCCAATTTGTTTAAGCAATAGCTTATGGATACTTTTCAGTAGAACTTAAGTTTTTAATATAGGAAATTTTGTTCCGAGTCGTATTTTGAAATTCCGCGTTCGTATTTGGAACTTTTGAGAGATTTCATGAAAAGACCGTTTTTGGTCATCTTTGACTTTTCTTGACTTTCAAATCGTCTTTGACTTTTTCTTAACTTTTTAAAGTCGTCAATTACTTTTCTTAACTTTTAAAGTCGTCTTAAACTTTTCTGAACTTTTAAGTCATTTTTGACTTTTCCCGACTTTTTAGTCGATTTTGACTTTCGTTGACTTTTCCCGACTCGTCTTGCGATTTTGAAGACTGAAATTTTATTTAAAAAAAAATTATATTTTTGATTTATTTTTCTTCCCGCTTTATAGGATTTTCAAATTTAATATCTTACTTTTGCCTTGTCTTTGATTCTTCCCGCCTCACTTTTCCGGTTTTTCCCCCCCTCTTCCTTTCCCTATTCCAGCCGCCTCGTCACGCGCGCCCACCCAATCGAACCACCCTTGGCACTGCTCCACACGCTCCAGTCATCGGGGTGCGCCCGCACATGGGAGAGTTAATGAAGGGATTAAAAGAAGACAAAGACGGAAGAGGGGGGACGTGAGCGATCCGTCAACGGAGATTACGCAAATCGAGCAAAAACCGACCCGAATCACCTCAAATCACACGGCTCCTTAAAGTCCTCTAATAGACTTTGATAGTTTCATTTCTTTTGATTAATATATCATAATATCTAGATATTATTTTTACTTTATCGATCAGTTAACGAAAACTACGCAAAACGCTCGAAATCGGACCCGACAAGCTCAACATCACACGGCTCCCTTACCACTCTTAAGTCTTGATATTGTCATTATTTTTCATTTTAATATCATAATATCTTGATATTTACTTTATCGTAAATTATATTTAATCGTTTACCGTAGAATAATTATTAAACGCGAGTCAATTACGGAACAACAATTTTACAACTCAACACCTTTATTTGGCTATAAACTCACGTCCAACTCCACTCCACTTTACTCACAAACACCTTTTCACTTTTCAACAAATCAAATAAAGATCAAAATATCACTTTCTTTAATCGTTCTTCGTGTTCTTCATCGTTCATCAATCGTTCTTCATCGTTCTTGAGCAAAACCTCCATAAATCCTTCATTTCTTAATTAACTCCTTCCTAATTTATATTTCTAGGATCTCCTCTTCGCTCTCCATCTTCTAGTACGGTTTATTTTCAATTCCGTCAAGATCGTTTTCAACATTTAATTATGGAAAATTAAGTTTAAGTTCTACTAATTGTTTTTCTTGTTATTTCTTATAGCGGAAGAGTTTGAAGACGAATTTGGAGACTCTTATATTTTGGGTGAAGACTAGTAGAAGGGTTTTCTTAATTATTACTTCTTATTATTTTGTGCTAAGTGATTTTGGCTAGCTAAGGTAACATTTCCGATTTACTCGACGAATTAATGTCACATAACCTTAGTTTTGTTTTTGTAGTCTTTAGTTTTGGCTCATGTTATAGTATTTATGATTTTAGTTAGTAATATAGCCTTTAGTTTTATTTATTTGGATTTTGGTTCATATTTATTTTTGGTTCATGTTTTTATGATTTAAGGAGTTTTAGTTAGTAATATGTTAAGTAGTGGTTATTATGTTGTTTTATGATTCTTGATGATTTTTATGTTTTATGGAATTATTATGTGGTTTTATGATTCTTGATGATTATTATGTTTTATGAAATTTTTATGATAATTTAATGTTCTTGATGATTTTTAAGTTGTAGGAAATTTTTATGTTGATTTAATGTTCTTGAAGAATTTTTATGATTCTTACTAAGTTATGATTTTTAAGTTGTTTAGGAAATTTTAACAAGTTTAATGTTCTTGATGAATTTTTGATGATTTTTAACAAGTTATGATTTTTATGTGGTTTAGGAAATTTTAACAAGTTTGTTGTTCTTGATGAATTTTTGATGATTTTTAACAAGTTATGATTTTTATGTTGTTTATGAAATTTTAACAAGTTTAGTGTTCTTGATAAATTTTGATGATTTTAATAAGTTATGATTTTGTGTGGAAGATTGTTAAAATGGTTGTTTGATGATTAAAAACAAGTTGGAATTGATTTGGGTGATTGAAGATTGAACCGAGAAAGGGGCAGCTGAACCGGGTCCAAACCAGACCGGTCCAGGCCGGTTCAGACCCGGTCTGGGTTGGTCAAGGTGGGTCCGGGTTTTGGTTTGGGGTGTGTCGATGTTTGGTTGTTTAATTGTTGTTTTGACGGGTTTTAATTATGTTAAAGCATGCGGGAAATATTAGAAAACGGTTTTAGTACAAGTTAGAAAAATCAGCCACTTTCGCCCATTTAGGCCGTGGGGGCCAAAACAGGCCCATGTGGGTCCGGCCCAATTCAGCCCGTGGGTCCCACCTTGGGACTCGTGTCGGTTTTTGAGTTATCGTCATTTTTATCGTGTTTTGTAATATTTAGCAAGTGGGAAATATTAATAAGTAAAATATTTAATTAAAAAGGTTTTCATAAAATTATTATTTCTCACATGTTAGAAATTATAATACGAGATTAGTTTACGTTGAAATCATTTAATTCAAGCGGGTTTTGGGTATAATATGATAATTCACATGTTAGAAGTAGTAATAAAATAACATGTAATGAATATGTTGATTTTATGTCTATGTGATAAAGACTCTGCTTCTAGCCGGTTTGATCCAACGGGTTTGGTCAAACTAAGATCTAGTCAGCCCCGATTTGACTGATGACCCGTCGCGGGACTCGGGTCGGGGATTTGTCTTCAAGTCAAGTTGTATTTAATTATTGAATTAGCCTTAGTAGATATGAGGCGATATGATATTTGTTTATTACTTATATGCAATTAGTCACATGATAGGATGTTTTCCCCGGTGACTGTTATTTATGGGTTGGTGTCTGTGTGACTAGTACCATAGAGAATTATGGATATTGGCTTCTTGACCATGGTCTAATTTTCTAAATGAGTAGCTTGGACCATGACATTGATAGGCCGTACTATCTTTAACGAGCATATGGAGTTCACAGCTTGATAGCTTTTGTGTCCCGGCTTGGTGGGTTTATATCCAAGTCGTGGCATGGCTGCCTGATCCGTTTTGGGACTGGAGCCAGCTTAAGTACTAGCCATCTCTGCTTAGGGGGTCGCCTAGTAGAGTTTCTCATAGACGGTTATGTCATGGGACGGGAACGGAATAGCTGTTGTCGCTAGGTCTGATCAGTCTAGGACTAGGATGTTTTCCTACCTTGTGGTATAGCCTCGAGTTACAGAAGTCGACTATTGACTGGACTAAGAACTTATGCCTGTTTGTAGAAGTATTGGTCTTTCATGGTTGTATGATTCTATGGTTCTAGAGTTAGATGCAAGCCGGCTAGATTGATGAGTTTGGATTAACGATTGTTTAACTGATTCACATTGATTACGTTTGGATTAGGGTTTTGAGTTGTACCAGGGCCATGTTACTTGGAACCGCTGAGCCAGCATACCAGTCCCTACCTCGAGTTATATTTTATTACCGAATTCACATGATAGCTTTCATATGCTAGGTTCTATGTTAGTTAACTGTTTCATAACATGAGAAGCATATCATATATGTTAAGGTGTTGTATTCTCTATATACATTGCTTTTATGTTTTTCATGTTTCATTAAACTCGACATGTCGTGGCTGGGAGAACTCGGAGTTACTCCCCACTGACTGTGGCTTCCGTGTTTATATTTAATGCGGTCGAACAGGTGGTGATGCATATTTTGGGGTACATGACGAGCTAGCGAGCGAAGTATTTACCTTGGACCTATATTCGGTTCATAGTTTGTATATTATTATACACTAGTTTATTTCCGTATTTATACTGGAGATATGTCTCCCGTCTTGTATATTTATTTTGTAGAATATTATTTCGTTTTGTAACGAACCTTTTTATTATGTAATGACACCTTCGTTATATATTCGTATCTTGTATGTATTTAAATAATTTTTTTTCTTTCCGCAAATTTGAGGGTGTCACAGTTGGTATCAGAGCTATTTTGCTCCCGACGCACGTGTGTGTACCCTTGCATAAATAACTTGACCTTAAGAAATAATAAACCGTGAGATAGAAGGGTAAGATGGGTAGATTAGGATTTATGTTGTAGTCTCTTTGTTCTTGCTACATGATAAGTACTAATCTGTGTTTTCATTTTGCAAGATGCCTCCGAGGATTGACAACACTATTTTAGCAGCTCTTACCGTAATTATCCAAAACCAGCAAAATCTGCAAAACCAGCAAGTAAATCCGAATCCTGACCGTGAGAGACATGGTGGTTATACGTGGGTCGCTTCTCAGCTATCGAGGAGCCAAGCCAAAACTTATGATGGCGAAGTGGATCCCGTTAAACTTTCGGTGTGGTTACGAGAGATGGAGAAGAGTTTTTCTCTTTACGATGTCCTTGAAGAGGACAAGGTCCGTCTAGCTTCTCACTTCTTAGAGAAGGAAGCGGATCAGTGGTGGACTCTTTCAGGTCCTACCGCTAAGTTGGAGCCTGATTTCGGGTGGACTCGTTTCCGTGAGCTCTTGGAAGCGAGGTTTTATCCCGATGAGTTGAGACAACAAAAGTTGAAGGAGTTCATGGATTTTAAACAAGGACTTCTTTCTGTTCAGGAGTTTACTACCAGGTTCAATGAGTTGGCTCATTATTCCACTCGTCTTATTAGGGTAGAGGAAGACAAGGCTTTCTTTTATCTGGGAAAGCTTTCTCCCCAGATAAAGGGGAAGATTAGTAGAGGTTCGACTTCCTTTGTCTCGATCTATAATGATGCCATCTGGGCGGAGAGTTCTATCAGGGAGATTGCCGAGGAAGCTCGTGCTTCTTATGTTGCTCCTAATGCCTTTGGCAAGAGACCTTTATATCCTTCATCTCGACCTTCTTTTTCTCCCTCTTTTCCAAACAAGAGGAGAAACTTTCAGGGTGGACCGGCAAACCAGAGAAACCGTCCATTTGTGCCGAGTATCAACAACGACCTTAAAGGTCGTGTCTGCTTTACATGCAAGATGCCTATTCATCCGGGGGTTGGCTGCTTCAACAAGCCGTTTGTGTGCTTTATTTGCCAGAAACCGGGTCACAAGGCGAATGTATGTCCTGAGAGGAAGGGTACGGTGTCTACACCGGTTATTTCTGGAGACCTAAGGGTCGTATTTTTATTATGAGCCGTGCTGAGGCGGATGCCCAACCCGATATTGTGACGGGTATGTTCTCGATTTATGATTTACCGTGTTTAATTTTATTTGACACGGGAGCTTCTTTATCTTTTATTTCCATGAGACTATCCGATAAGTTACCGCTTAAAGCTTCAGTAGGAGAAACTACTCCTATATCGTTACCATCCGGTGAAGTATTTTCATGTTCTTATCTTCATTCCGACATTCCAATATCCATAAATGGATCTATTTTTCCGGCGAATCTTTTACGTTTTCCTCTTGAAGAGTTCGATATTATTTTGGGCATGGATTGGTTATCTACTTATCATGCTCGATTCGAGTGCCGGGATCAGAAAATTATTCTTAAAAGTCCTTTGGGTGCTCGTATTTCTTATCAAGGGGTTAGAAAACAAGCTAGTGTGAAGTTAATTTCAGCTATGAAAATGTTGAATGTTTTAAAGAAGGGTCATCAAGCATTTCTATGTGTAGTGACTACTTCCGATTCTTCTCTTCCTTCTTTAAAGGATGTTCCTATTGTTCGGGAATTTCCAGATGTATTTCCCGATGAATTACCCGGGATTGCTCCTGAAAGGGATGTTGAATTTTCCATTGATCTAGTTCCTGGAACTGGACCAATTGCCAAAGCTCCTTATCGTATGGCTCCTTCTGAATTGAAGGAGTTGAGAATTCAACTTGATGATTTAATTGAGAAAGGTTTTATTAGGCCTAGTGATTCTCCTTGGGGTGCTCCCGTATTATTTGTCAAGAAGAAAGACGGTTCTATGCGGATGTGCATGATTACCGTGAAATTGAACCGTGTTCACAATCCAAACACAAATACCTCTTCCTCGTATCAATGATCTTGTGACCAGTTACGGGGTGACTTCTATTTCTCTTAAAATTGATCTTAGATTCGGGTTATCATCAGATTCACGTTTCGGGAAGCCAGATATTCCAAGACTGCTTTCAGATCGAGGTATGGTCATTTCGAATTCAATGTGATGCCATTCGGTTTGACTAACGCTCCAGCTATATTCATGGATCAGATGAATCGTACCTTCCGGGAGTATCTTGATAAATGTGTGGTGGTATTCATTGATGACATTCTGATCTTTTCAAAATCTACGGAAGAACATGCTGATCACCTTCGAACCATTTTGGGTGTTCTTCGACGCCAAAAGTGGTATGCTAAGTTCTCCAAATGTGAATTCTGGTTGCCCGAGGTATCTTTCCTTGGTCATGTCATTTCCAAAGACGGTGTTATGGTCGATCCAGCTAAAATTGAGGCGGTTGTGGATTGGAAAAGTCCGAAAAATGTGTCCGAGATACGGAGTTTTCTTGGTTTAGCGGGTTATTATCGTCGGTTTGTGAAAGATTTCTCCAAATTAGCAAGACCGATGACTCAATTGCTAAAGAAGGAAGCAAAGTATCTTTGGACTGATGAATGTGAAGTTGCCTTCTTAGAATTGAAGAAGAGATTGACTACCGCACCGATCTTAACTTTACCAGATGATGAAGCGGATTATGATGTATATTGTGATGCTTCAAAGCATGGTTTGGGATGTGTCTTGATGCAGGAAAATCATTGCTTATGCTTCTCGACAACTCAGGGTTGCATGAAGTGAATACCCGACTCAATGATCTTGATTTAGCAGACTTGATAACATGCCGTTTGAAAACTTGGAGACAGTTATCTTATTGGAGTTCATCATGATTGCCGAATTTACAACCGATCATAAGAGCTTGAGGTGCATTTTTACTCAGAAAGAGTTGAACATGAGGCAGAGAAGATGGTTAGAGTTGGTGAATGATTATGATGCTGATTTGATTTATCACGAGGGAAAAGCAAATGTTGTGGCAGATGCTTTGAGTAGGAAGACTAGTCATTCATTAAATGCTCTTGGTACTTTACCCGATGAACTAGTAACCGAATTTCAGAAGCTTCAGATACAGTTCGTTGGGAAGGGATTTGATTATCTTGGTGCTTTGACCGCGGAACCTGATTTTTATCGAGAGATTCGTACTTGTTTACCGGATGATGCTACTTTTATCGCCATTCGAGCAAAAATATCACTTGGGCAAGCAAAGGATTGTGTGGTGGATAATGATGGCTACCTTCGTTACCATGGTCGAATGTATGTTCCGAGAAGTACCGAGTTGAGGAAGAGAATACTTGATGAAGCTCACCTTTCTCCTTATTCTATTCATCCAGGCGGTGACAAAATGTATAAAGATTTGAGACCACAGTTCTGGTGGCCTAGGATGAAGATTGAAGTGAAGGAGTATGTTAGTAGATGTCTTACTTGTCAGAAGGTGAAGATCGAACATCAAAGACCCGGAGGTTTGCTGCAACCTTTGGAAATTCCTCTGTGGAACTGGGAGTCTATTTCTATGGACTTCGTGATGGCTTTACCTAGAACTTCTAGTGGAAAGGATGCCATCTGGGTTATTGTTGACCGTTTGACCAAGTGTGCCAGATTCATACCTATCAGGGAGACTTCGAGAATAGATGTTTTAGCTGATGCCTATGTGAGAGAGATAGTACGCTACCATGGAGTTCCTAAAGATATTGTTTCAGATCGTGATCCGAGATTCAGTTCCCGATTCTGGACGGCTTTGCAAGAAGCCATGGGTAGTAAATTGTTGATGAGCACAGCTTTTCATGCCGCTACTGATGGTCAGACCGAGAGGACGATCCAGACTTTGGAAGATCTTCTTCGTGCTTGTGCTTTGGACTTTCATGATTCTTGGGAGAAGTGTTTGCCTTTGGTGGAATTTTCTTATAACAACAGTTATCATCCATCTATCAAGATGTCACCTTATGAGGCTTTATACGGTAGGAAATTTGTTCTAGTCCTTTTTGGTTGGGATCAAGTGCAAGATGCTCATATGTTGAGTCCCGACATTGTTACTGAAACGATCGATCAAGTTCAAGTCATTCGTGAACGAATGAAAGCCGCTCAAGATAGACAGAAATCCTATGCCGATGTTCGTCGACGACCGCTTGAATTTGATGTTGATGACCGTGTATTTCTTAAAGTATCACCAATGAAAGGAGTGAAACGGTTTGGAGTGAAAGGGAAGTTGAGTCCTAAATATATTGGACCGTTTCGTGTGCTTCAAATAGTTGGTCCTGTTGCTTATCGTCTGGAATTGCCTCCGAACTTGAGCAAAGTTCATGATGTGTTCCATGTTTCGCAATTGAAGAAGTATATCAGTGATCCGAGTCATATTATTCAAGAAGAAGTGTTGGACTTGGAACCTAATTTGGCTTTGGAAGAAAGGCCGATTCGTATACTTGAAAGGGCTAACAAACAACTCCGCAACAAGGTGGTGCCTTTAGTTCGTATCCTTTGGCGTTGTGGAAACGTCGAATCAGAAACTTGGGAACCCGAAGCTAAAATGTTAGCTAAATATCCCGAGCTCTTTGCTTGAGGTAAATTTCCTTCTTTCTGTCCTCTTTCTATTCGATTTAACCATTCGAAGATTTCGTACCTTCTATCGATATTCTTGATGCTGACGAGAACCTGCCGTTCCGTAGATAAGACCCCGTATTTTATTACAAATATATTTTTAACAGTTTTGAAATAGACCTACATATATGTTACGTTCCTTCTTCTAAGTTTCGAGGACGAAACGTTTTAAAAGGAGGGGTGATTGTAACAACCCGAAAAGTACCCAATTTGCTTAAGCAATAGCTTATGGATACTTTTCAGTAGAACTTAAGTTTTTAATATAGGAATTTTTGTTCCGAGTCGTATTTTGAAATTCCGCGTTCGTATTTGGAAGTTTTGAGAGATTTCATGAAAAGACCGTTTTCGGTCATCTTTGACTTTTCTTGACTTTTAAATCGTCTTTGACTTTTTCTTGACTTTTTAAAGTCGTCAATTACTTTTTTTGACTTTTAAAGTCGTCTTAAACTTTTCTGAACTTTTAAGTCATTTTTGACTTTTTCCGACTTTTTAGTCGATTTCGACTTTCGTTGACTTTTCCCGACTCGTCTCATAAGTATGAAGACCGAAATTTTATTTAAAAAAAATAATATTTTTGATTTATTTAGATTTATTAAGATTTATCATAATTTAATATAATTATTTTGAATTTATTCGGGATTTAAAGAATAACGTTTACGGTTTTAACCGAACGTCATTTAACTATTCCCGACGCATCGTAAAGCGCGCAACAAAATCGAAACTCGACTTTGGCATGAGTCACGCGGCCATGTCATCATTTTCCACTCACGATTGGATATTTTAATTGATTTGATTAAAATAATACAAATATCTTAGATATTTGTTACTTTATCGAGCCGTCAACGGAGATTACGCAAATCGAGCAAAAACAGACCCAAATCACCTCAAACCACACGGCTCCTTAAAGTCCTCTAATGGCCTTGATATTTTGATTACTTTTGATTACAATATCATAATATCTAGATCACTATTCGCTTTATCGATCAATTAACGAAAATTACGCAAAACGCTCGAAATCAGACCCGACAATCACAATTCAACACGGCACACTTACCCACTCTTAAGCCTTGATATTTTCATTATTTTTCATTTTAATATCATAATATCTTGATATTAACTTTATCGTAAATAATATTTAATCGTTAAACGTAAAATAATTATTAAACGCGAGTCAATTACGGAACAACAATGTCAAAACTCGACACCTTTATGTGTCTATAAACACACGGCACCCACACACCCATATGACTCACAAACAACTTTTCATTTTACAACAAATCAAAATAAGATCAAAACCTCACTTTATTTAATCGTTCTTCGCGTTCCTCATCGTTCATCTTTAGTTCTTCATCGTTCTTGAGCAAAACCTCCATAAATCCTTCATTTCTTAATTAAATCCTTCCTAATTTATATTTCTAGGATCTCCTCTTCGCTCCTCATCTTCTAGTACGGTTTATTTTCAATTCCGTCAAGATCGTTTTCATCATTTAATTATGGAAAATTTAGTTTAAGTTCTAATAATTGTTTTTCTTGTTATGTCTTATAGGGGAAGAGTTTGAAGACGAATTTGGGGACTCTTATATTTTGGGTGAAGACTAGTAGAAGGGTTTTCTTATTTATATTTTCTTATATTTTGTGCTAAGTAGATTTTGCTAGCTAAGGTAACATTTCCGATTTACTCGACGAATTAATGTCACATAGCCTTAGTTTGTTTTTGTAGGTTTTAGTTTATGTTCATGTTATAGTATTTAAGAGTTAAGTTAGTAACATAGCCTCTAATTTAATTTATTTGGATTTTGGTTCATCTTTATTTTTGGTTCATGTTTTATGATTTATGGATTTTTAGTTAGTAATATGTTAAGTAGTAATTATTATGTTGTTTTTATGATTTTTATGTTGTATGGAAGTTTTTGGTGATGTTGGATGATTTTTGATGATTTTATGTTGTATGAATTTTTATGATGATTTAGTGTTCTTGATGATTTTTAAGTTGTAGTAAATTTTTATGTTGATTTATGGTTCTTGATGAATTTTTATGGTTTTTCATAAGTTATGATTTTTATGTTGTTTATGAACTTTTAACAAATTTAGTGTTCTTGAAGAATTTTAATGATTTTTACTAAGTTATGATTTTTATGTTGGTTATGAAATTTTAACAAGTTTAATGTTCTTGACAAATTTTGATGATTTTTAATAAGTTATGATTTTGTATGAATGTTGTTAAAATGGTTGTTTGATGATTAAAAACAAGTTCGGAATTGATTTGGTGTGTTTGATGATGGAACCGAGAAAGGGGCAAGAACCGGGTCCAAACCGGACCGGTCCAGGCCGGTTCAGACCCGGTCTGGGTTGGTCAAGGTGGGTCCGGGTTTTGGTCTTTTGGTTGTGTCGATGTTTGGTTGTTTAATTGTTGTTTTGACGGGTTTTAATTATGTTAAGCATGCGGGAAAATATTAGAAAACGGTTTTAGAAAAATTAAAGTAAAACAGCCTTTTTGAAGCCAAAGCAGCCCGTGGGCCCATCCAGGCCCATATTGGGTCCGGCCCATTTCAGCCCGTGGGTCCCACCTTGGGACTCGTGTCGGTTTTTGAGTTATCGTCATTTTTATCGTGTGTTGTAATATTTAGCAAGTGGGAAATATTAATAAGTAAAATATTTAATTAAAAAGGTTTTCATAAAATTATTATTTCTCACATGTTAGAAATTATAATACGATATATTTACGTTGAATCATTTAATTCAAGTTGGTTTTGGGGTATAATATAATAATTCACATGTTAGAAGTTAATAAAATAACATGTATGGAATATGTTGATTTTTATGTCTATGTCTATGTGATAAAGACTCTGTTTCTAGCCGGTTTGATCCACGGGTTTGGTCAAACTAAGATCTAGTCAGCCCCGATTTGACTGATGACCCGTCGCGGGACTCGGGTCGGGGATTTGTCTTCAAGTGAGGGTGTATTTAATTATGAATTAGCCTTAGTAGATATGAGGCGATATGATATTTGATTATTATTGATATGCACTTAGTCACATGATAGGATGTTTTTCCCGTGACTGTTTTATTATATGGTTGGTGTCGTGTTGACTGAGTACCCATAGAGAATTATGAGGATATGGCGTCTTGACCATTCTAATTCTAAATGAGTAGCTTGGACCATGACATTGATAGGCACGTACTATCTTTAACGAGTATATGTTCGCCACTGATAGCGTTTGTGTCCCGGGCCTGGGGGGCTTATCCCAAGTCGGGGCATGGCATCCTAAGAGTTCCACTTTCCGCTTGGGAAGGGAGCCGCTTAAGTAACTAGCCATCTCTGTTTAGGGGGTCCGCCTAGCAGAGTTTCTTGTGTACGGTTATGTTCATGAGACCGGGATGGAAAAGCTGTTGTCGCTAGTCTGATCAGTCAGGAAACTAGGATTTTTTCCTACCTTGTGGTATAGCCTCGAGTTACAGAAGTCTTCTATTGACTGTACTAGGAACTTATGCCTGTTTGTAGACGTATTGGTCTTTCATGTTTGTATGCTTCTATGAGTTCTAGAAGGTGAGATGCAAGCCGGCTAGGATTGATAGAGTTTGGATTACCGATTGTTAACTGATTCACATGATTACGTGTTGATTAGGGTTTGAGTGTATCATGGCCATGTTTCTGAGAGGAACCTCTGAGCTAGCATACCAGCTCCCTACCTCGAGTCATAGTTTATTATCGGTTTCACATGATAAAGCTTTTCATCATGCTAGGTTATTTGTTAGTTATCTGTTTCATAACATGAAAAGCATATCGTATATGTTAATTTTTGTATTTTCCATATACATTTCTTTTATGTTATTCATGTTTTATTAAACTCGACATTTCGTGGCTGGGAGAACTCGGAGTTACTCCCCACTGACTGTGGCTTCCGTGTTTATATTTAATGCGGTTGGCAGGTTTGTGATGCATACATTGGGTACCTTGACGAGCTAGCGAGCGAAGTATTTACCTTGGACCTATATTCGGTTCTTAGATTGTATATTATTATACACTCTTTTATTTCCGTATTTATACGGGAGATATTTCTCCCGTCTTGTATAATTCTTATGTATAATATTAATTTCGTTTTGAAATGACCCTTTTTATTTATGACACCCTTGTTTTATTTATTTAAATTATTTTTTTTTCTTTTCCGCAAATTTGAGGGTGTCACAATCCTACACCCTAGAAGGGTGACTACTTATGCATGATTAACAATGAAAAGGAAACTAAGATTATAAAACTAAGAATGATAAACATGATAAAGGAAATACTAAAAGAAAATGAAACTATAATGTAAAGACGAGAATAAAGATTACCGAAAAGGATGAGCAAAGATTGAAATGGAATAAGAACTTGAATAGGAAATGCAAACCCGGAAACTTGAATTCCAATTACAACTAGAACAACTACAATTGAAGAAAACTTAGAACTAGACTAAACTAAACTAGAGAAAACTAAAACTAAACTAAACTAAGAAAGAAGAAGAACTAAACTAAAGAGAAATGTAAGAAGAGAAGAGATGTTGTGTGAAGAGATGATTTGATATGAGGGGCTAGAGCATCTATTTATAGCATTAGGGTTTCGAGGAGAAGAGGTCGGGCATTAAACACATAGGTCAAAAATAAGAAGTTGTATTTGACTAACGTTTCATCTTCCTTTGCTTTGACTTGACTTCCATCATCCCCCTTGACCTCTTAAGTCGGGTTTGTTGATAGGGTTTCATGTAAAGCGATGATTGCTTCCGCCTAATTGATTGATCTTCCGACAACTACGAAACCGTCTTTGCTTCTTCTCTCTTTTGAATTAGTGAACCTTCTTGAAATGTCTTTCACTTGGTCAAGCTTGCATCTTCAAATCGTCGGGTTCTAGGCAAATGCTCGGTATATAGAAAAAGGGCGTAGAAACGTCACTTTCCCTACAAAACAGGTTAGAACATAAGAATTCGCCTAGAAGACGATATTAGCTCATAAAGTGGCTTAACAAAGCACAAATGACATACAAAACCGAGCTAAATTGGAGGTTAAAACCATACAAATATTCACTTATCAGGGATCCTAAGGGTCCATTTGACTTTGATTGCCCTCATTGAGGGTAACCAATTTAGTGGAAAACCAAACGAAAACCCGTCACACCATCTACAAAACTTTTGCGAATTGTGTCAAACCTTTGTGAGGGAGGGAATCACCCAAAATCAGATTAGAGAAACCCTTTTTCCTTTGTCACTAAAGGGAGAAGCTAAATGGTGGTTCACCCGTCGTTTAAAGGAAGCCACAAGACCTATGGAGTGGGAAGATATTGTCATTACTTTTCACCGTAGGTTTAGAACCAATTTGTCAACCCTATCAATTAAATCACAAAATGAAAGTGGGGAAGGTTCACAAACCAATGGGGGAGAGCGAAAGAAGAGTCGAGTAGAGACCTCAAATGATGTTGACACTACCATTTCCTTAGCTTGTCCCATTCAAACAAACAAAACCACCCCAAAAAGCACTTTATATCGCCCAAAAATTTTCAACTCATTTACCTCATTAACAACACCATGTGAACTTTGTGGTGGGATTGGGCATACACCTCAACGATGTGGGAACAAACTCACACCCTTAAACCCTTTCCACCCACAATTTCGCCAAACTCAACCCACAAATACCCCTCATACAATTCCAAACTCATCCATTCAAAATGATCATGAGATAGCAAAAGTAGATGTTAAGTTAAGGGAGGTAATCCAATCCCAACATAATATGTACTCATACTTCTTTTCAAGCCTAAACTCACTCAAATCAGCCATTTTATCTCTCCAAAAGAGAGTAGAGGAGTTGACCCCATCGAGTTCTAGTCAACACACCCAATGGAGTGAAACACCATCGATTGTCACAATTGACATGATTAGTGATAAACCTTGTGATCATCCTCTTGGGAATGAAAAGAGTAAGGAGACTTTTTTTAGGCTACCCCATGAACTTTGCAACAATCCAACACTATCCAAACCAACCAAAGTCCCTACACATGAGGAGACATCCCGTCTCGAAGCCTTGATCATGAAATTGATAAAAGTTCAAGGGAAATTGGAAGAAAGAATTGGAGAGCTAGCTTTGGCAACAAGCGATGCTTTTTCAAAATTGGAGGCACGGATTGGCAAAACATCTAGGCAAAAAGAAGCAACCAAAGACTCTTGCAAGGACCCTACCCTCGAAGAAGGGAAGATTCTCATTCCTTCCAAACTTAAGGACCCAGGTTGTTTCAACATTTCTTTCACAATGTGTTTTCATAAGGTCAAAGGTGCGTTGTGTGATCTAGGGGCCGCTATTAGCGTCATGCCTTTTGATTTCTATCATGACCATTGTCCCATACAAATGAAATTCACAAGTACTAGTCTTCAACTAGCCGACGGATCTATGCATACTCCCGCAGGAATTGTTGAAGATGTCCCAATACGGATTGGGTACTTCCTCGTTCCCGTCGATTTCTATGTCATATTTTCAAACAAGGAAAGGAATGACTATATTATATTAGGAAGACCCTTCCTAATTACGGTTGGAGCTTGTATAGATGTGAAAGGAGAAAAGATCACATTTGAAATAGATGGATCGAGTGCCACCTTTGATAAAAAGGGGCATGTGTTGAGCGTTGGAGATGGCGACCTAGAGGCTTTCAAAGCTGCGGAGACATGATTAGAATGAGATTGCCATGGGTGTTGGCAAAAGGTAAATAAGGAAATTCAAGGACGAATCCAGCTACAAGGAGCTTAAATCCCTTCATAAGGCTTAAGGAGGGATAGCAAAACAAAGTCTAGCATGACTCAAAAATGCGCTTGTCGGGAGGCAACCCGTCTTTTTTTCTTTTCTTTTTCTTTATGAATTCTTTCTTTTACTTATTAGACAATGATTTTAATTTGGACTATTTTATTTGGACTCTATTTTTGGATTTTGTGTTGTAATAGTTAGGAACAATTTTTCGTTTTACTTGTTATTGTGCATGTCCAGTATATCGTTTTTTCGTACTTAGAATCGGAGGACTTATTGAGACAAGAAGGAGCTATCCTTGGCCCAAGTTGTCAAGATTACTAAGGTTAGTAAGTATGTGCAAGGACATAGCCAACAGGTAAGAGCAAGTGGCAAAGAAAATAGAAACAAAAACCGGACCAGCAGGTTTCCCCGATCGGATCCATATATACCCGATCGGGTAAATTGGCTGCCTCGTGTTTTGCTCTAATTTCTTCTATAAAACCCACTTGCTACCCTTTGCCTACTGCCTTATACTCATGTTCTTCAATTTCAAAGCTCAAAATTCTCTCCAAACCTTCAATTCTTAGTCCTTTCTTACAAAATTTTTTCCTATAGTTCATCATGGGCTACTTCTAAGCATCATCAAGTAAGTTATTTCTACTTTAGTTACTTCAATATCTCTATATTTTTCAGAAATCCAACATGAACAAACCCTTACTCAAATTTGGGGGTTCTCGATTTTAATTGCAAAACATGTTTAAATTGGATTTCTAATGATTCTTATATACTATAGAGTGAATTTTAGTGATTAATTAGGATGATTACTATGATTTGGATGTCCATATGCTAATTAGGATACTCTTATTTACTATATGCTTTTGCTTAAGTGGTAGTATGATGTTTGAATTCATGCTTTATACTATGAATTTATGATCTTATCATGTTAAGTTAGCATTAGTACCTTTAGGTAGTAGCCAAATTCATGATTCAAGTGTATGTTGCTCATCTTGGTGACATATTGTTATGCTTAAAACATCCATTTGTGCTCAAAAGATAGCATGACAATGTTTCATTAAGGTCACTATGCTTGAATTTGTGCTCAAAGCTTAGTATTATAACGCTTATGCTATCCAATTATGTTTATGAATGAAGTGTTTTAATACTAGTTATTCGTAGAAAATGGCACCCACATTAAGGAAATCAAAGAGGGCAAGAATCTCCACTCAAGGAGAGAGTAGTAGAGCACAACAGGAAGATATTGAAATGCATGATGCAAACGATCAACCCGAAAACCAAGGGAATGCCATGCATGATCCTAACTTTCCGGATGTAGAATTTAGTTCACACAAGCAATGGCAAAATTGGTGTATACTTAAAAGCAAAGGTATGAGGGCTACCAAGTTCCTCAATGTTTCTTCTATAAGGCATATGAAACTTTATGAGCATGTTAAAGTGTTATTTAGGGGCTTAAGTATGAATGCTAGCATGAACTTTAGCTATGAGACCTACCCTTAATTAACCCTTGAATTCTTAAGCTCATTCGAGTTACATAGGTCTAGAAATAGAAATACCATGCCTCAAGTTCAGTTTCGCTTGTTTAATGATGATTATAATATGAACTTAGAGAACTTTGCTAGATATTTTGGTCTCACCACAGAGGATACTGTTACCTAACCTCCAGAAGGCTTTGATGTTAGCCTGCTTTGGAGTGCTATTTCGACTTACTCTGTCTCTCGTTGGGACCATGTCCCACACCAACATATACATCATCCCGCCATTAGAATCTGGCAAAGATTCTTGGGATGGACCTTTTTGGGTCGTGCTGAGCCTCATTTGGTGAGACGAGTGGAGTTAGAAATGTTAGGAGGATTTTTGAATGTAAATGGTTATGAACCATGGTCTGTTAGTATTCCTTATCATTTTGCTGTTCAGTTGACCAAAGCTATTAATCCCAAGAACACTGCCATTGTCTATGGAGGTCTTATCACTCACCTTGTTATGCGAGTTTGTGGTTTTAACCAAGCCACCACCGACCTCCAGGCCTTGACTACACCTCCCACCGAGATGGGAAATGGGTTGGATTATGCTTATTTTGTTCAGCTCAACTGGTTTCGAGTCTCTCACCCCCATATGATTTGGAGGATAGCTGGCCGTGATTCGGTCAAATTGACCGCCGAGGTAGAGCAAATTCCATTTCTTCGGCAGCGTCCTCAACTTCAAGAGGGTGAGGCTATCTTACCCCGACCTACTTACTACCTTCCTGTTGGGTATATTACCCATATTGACCCCCCTGTTCAGCTTAGATCCCACCGCCCTGAGGTAGGATCATCCTCTCACTCGACCCATGCTACAGGCGATGTGACCACCATGTTTGAAGCCTTAACCTCGTCCGTTAATAGAATTCAGTCCGACCAGCAGCTTGCTTTGCACCCCATCTATGATCACTTTGCTAGGCAACGTGTAATTAGACCTAAGGGCCCCCACTCGTCTTTTTATACTTGGCCCGAAGGGGGGTATGGTACTACTTATGATGCAGGTGTGCAGCAGACCGGACCGGATTACTGTGGAACCGACTATGGCGTCGAGAGTTTTGGGGGGTATAGAGGTGATTTTGGAGATCACCAAGTAGCAGAGTACCAGTCCTTAGGAGCCAGCGACCCAACCGGGATTATTACTTCTCGTGGTAGTTATCATTCTGCAGATGATACCTACTATACAGATGCTTCTGGATCCGCATCCGAGCCACCTCCTTCTGAGAGGAGAGGCCGTAGCTGGTGGCCTTTGTGATGAGATGATGAGCTCCCCTTGTTTATACTAGCTTGGGGGAGGCTAGCCATTTTGTAAGAATTTTATTTCTTTCCTTTATTTTTCGCATTTTTTTAGTTTTATTTTTAGCCCTTTTTCCCATTAAAATTTCCTATTGTTATGTGTGCTATCAACCGTTTCTCGGTTTGTTTCTGTTATAATTGTATGCACATTGAGGACAATGTGAAGTTTTAGCTTGGGGAAGGATTTGCATTTAGGATTGCATTTAGATTTTTAGTTTTCTTTTTAGTTTGTTTTCTTTTTATTTTCTTAGTTTCTTTTTAGTTTTTATTGAAAAAAAAAAGAAAAATCGAAAAAAAACAAAAGATCATTTCCATCTTACATTTCTCATTTTATAGTTTTTATAAGATGATGTTTCATTATATTATGAGGAATTGTGCATTCATGGGCATGTCTTGTACACAGTAGGTAGAATAATTGCATTTGGACTTAATTAAGCTTGATCTTGACTTTGGCAAGCTACTCATATTGTAAGGTAGAGCCTCCAGTGGTCGGTACATCTGAACCCGATCCCAGTTTAGGAGTGAGTAGTTTCTCCTTATAGTCTGTGTTACATCAAAACGCATAAGTATGGTTTTTATTCCATTTTCTATAAGTATTACTGTCATGATCTACATCTTGAAGCCATTCAATCTCTTGTTCACATTTCGCAAAAACACCCTTCTTCCTAGCTACATTATAATATTACCTACCCTTGTTGACCTAGTAACCAACTATATGTGTAGGGGTGTTCTGTGCTTTTGCGATGTTCTGATAATGCCACCATTTGGTGTGAACTTGTCTCGGGATTGCTGATTCCCGGGATTTGATGTGAAAGAGAAAAAGAAAAAAAAGAGCTTTGAAAAATGATGAAAAATGAAAAAAATGAATTTGAAAAGCTCAAAAGAAAAAAAAGAAAAGAAAATGAGCAAAAACGCTTCCAAGAAAAGAAAAGAAAAGAAAGAAAAATTATGGGAAGACGTAACTTGATTCTATGTTTAATAAGCCAATATGCTGCTTTTGGCTTTGACTTTTGTTGATGGGAATTGGTATGATTTGGATTGAGTATCCACTGCACATTTGGTTATTACTAGCTTGACTTTAAGCTCCACATGACCAAATTCATTTGTCCACTTTCTTACCCATATTTCCCAAGCCTCCCCTTTACTTTTCTAATGCTTCCTATATTACATTTCGATCATGATTAGTTTTACTTAATGGTTTTGGATTGTCTACCATACTAAACTGCGGGCACATTCTTATAAGTTGTAGATAGGTGAGTGTCATTTCAAATTTAAACCAATATTTCCTATTTTACAAAAATTTGAGTGAAGAGTGTACCGTAAGAGTCCATTGTCAAAAAGATCATGCAAGAGCTGAAAAGGTCCAAAGAATATTTTCTATGCTGCGTCGTTATGTAAATCTCAAACATGATTCGCATTTTCCTTCGCCCTTGTTGCTGCGGGCTTATGATTCATCTACTTGTAAGAGCTTACTTTTTGAGATTTGTATGATAGATTGATCATTGTTAGCTACCCTTGTCCTAGTTATGATTGTTATGTTTGCTTGAGGACAAGCAAGGGTTTAGCTTGGAGGAGTTTGATAAGTGATATTTTGTACTGATTTATCCCCCGTTTTAGCTCAATTTCCATACGATTTATGCACTTTGTTAAGTGATTAACGGGCTAATATTGCTATTCTAGTTGTTTTGCGTGTTTTGACTCGTTTTATAGGAAATGAAGCGGTTTGGCAATATTTTCCTACTTTATGGAGCAAAGGCACTAGAATACGAGTTTTCAAGGAATTGATGATAGCCAGTTCACGATTTGATTACGATTCCGCTACATCCTTCCTCGAATGGACTCAATTTCGATTTTGGCTTTGAACTTTAAAAGAAAATATCAACCTAAGTCAAGAGAAGATCAACCCAAGCCCAATCCCGTATTACATTGACCAAGACCAAGGCATAGGATTACGTGCCTAAGATGAAAAGACGGAAAATCCATCTTACACATATTGTGACAACCCTCGCGAATGCGGAAATATAAAACATACAAGCATGTGAATTATATAGCGGAAAATACGGTATTTTAAAAACCTTTATACATGCAAGGTAGAAAAATACGAGGAGTGTCAAAATATTACAAACTAAATAAAAATACCACAAGAGACGTAGTCTCTCAAAGTGTTAACAAAAGACAAAGTAATTAGCAACTAGCTAAACAACGTCTAGAGGTGTTTCATCCAGGGACAACGCCCGCTAGCTCACACCCGAACCCAAAATATCAAAGCAAAAAGCCATCCAATCAAGCAACCTGTTCATCCATGAAAAACATGAACGCCACAGTCAGTGGGGAGTAACTCCGGGTTCTCCCAGCCATATCACATTAAACGTACATAGAAGGAAATACAAAAGTAAAGCATGCATATATAGATATACATGTGAGTACGATAAGAATAGATAGGCAATTCGATAGATAATGATAAGAGCATAAGAATACAAATCCGAATCCATCATGTTATTCAAAGACTCGGGGAAGACACTCTTAGGCAACCGAATACGCTCACTAGGGCTTGCATCTCACCGTTAGCGGTATAAGTTTGATAAGATTGAGACTCGACAGACAAACCAAGTCAAGTATGCGATGATCACAATAAATCCAACATATTATCATCCATTCACGAACCAAGACATTGACGGTGTCCAATCATGCAATGACCATGAATAATATCATGAAATCACGCATTCAAAGACGACGACACAAGACGACAACTCTCACGGTAAATGAAACGCACTAGCACCGTGTACATGGCAAGTATGATTAACAGGCATCCACGGGATAAGCATTTCCCTGAACTCATACACGATGCTACATTTCGTATATGTAGACTAATTTCCTCCTGGTAGCACGACGATATAAATATCCGGTCCTAGTCTAAACCTGGCCAGACTCTCGGAATAAACATTCCGATTCGACATGCGATAAACGTTTCGCATCCAAGACTCGGTCTTACATCAGTAGACGCCGAGTACCCCAAATTCGGTAGATAATTCACGAAAGAGGCAGAAAAGAGCTCAAGCCTCATAACAAGCGGTACGCTACATGCAAATAACACCACCTCGCAAGTACACAACATTTGACGGCCGGGTCGATCAACGCATAGCGTTCAACTCCCAACAACGTCGTCGTATGCCCACTAACACATGCATTTAAGCAGTAGGATACCTCTCCGTTCCGACATTCCAGCCTTACGAACGGGAAGGTAGCCAAGGGAATGAGAGTACAAAGCACAAGACAAAATAGTGCTCAAACCGTATCATTTGTAAAAACCGACTCAAAGTGGGAACATACCAAAAACCGTCACAAAACATGAGAATAGGGAATCATATAAGTTTAAATATGATAAACATGAGTCAATACATGATACATAAGCATTAGAACAAGTTTATGAAGCATAATGAATAAAAACATAGATCACCTCTCCAAAACAACGTTGTTTGGAAACCAACGAAAACAAGGGTCCACTTCAAACGGTCATAACTAGAGTTCTAGACATGAAAATGCAGAAATTCCAAGTCGAGGTGATAGCTTATCCTCTTACGGTTCCAACGAGATGTCACAAGCCCAAAACAAGCAAGTAACGAAGGAGATATGATCATTTTACGAAAAGGGGTCAGTGCAGTGAAACTGCACAAGTCACGACCGTGACTTGTATTTCACGACCGTGAGATGTGTTACCAATTCACCCGTGAGCCTTCAACATAAATTCAATCCTATCATTTCCAATTCTCATAATCCATTTCTAATAACTATCAACAATCAATATTCATCATCAACAATCATCAAATAACAACAATCATCATCCATAACATGAATCCTAAACTTACTAATCGTATTCTAATACGATTTCTAGCATATAAGCATGTAAAACACGTAAATGATATCGAGTAACCCTTCACCGTTACCTTTACGCGTCTTTAAACGGTTTCTAAACCTTCCTAGTCTCCACCTACATACAATTAGATAATAAAAGATTAATATCATTCACCTTGAGAAAGACGGATAATTTAAAAAGCGAGAAAGACGGTAATTTTATTACTAATACGGATAGAGGAAGGTAAGAGGAGAAGAATAAGACGAACTTACGTGAATTTGAGCAACAAACGAACGAGCTATGACGATTCTAAGAATGGAAAGATTATGGAAGCTAGGTTTTGATGGTTTCTTAGTGAAGAAGAAAAGTTGAATTGTGTTGGAATGAAAATAGGTTAAGTGGTAGAATGAGATAAGTAGGGGAAAAAGTCAACAAAAGTCAAAGACGGCTCAAAAGTCAAGAAAAGTCAAAGACGGGTTAAAAGTCAAGAAAAGTCAAAGACGACTTAAAAGTCAAGAAAAGTCAAACTCGCCTTAAGACGGGATTCTCATGGAATCTCGCGGAAATTCCAAATACGAACTCGGAAATTCTAAATTCGACTCGGAACATAAAATTCTAAATTAAAACTTAAATTTGCTGAAAGGTATCCGTAAAATATTTTCACTAGAAAAATAGGTTACATTTCCGGGTGTTACAATCACCCCTCCTTTGAAAAAGTTTCGTCCTCGAAACTTGCGAATAGAAAACTAAAGTATCAAGGATAAGAATCAGTTTTCAAAATTAATACGAAAACTTTTATAAGGGAAAATATTTATGAAACGTGGTTCATCTAGAAAACGTTTTAAAGAAGCATGTTCATAAGTGTGAAACTTTACTTACGGATCTCAAGAATGCTCGTTGCGAACGAGAACTCTAATTATCCAAATCGAAGCAATGTCGAAATAGTGAAATCGAAATTCAAAACAACGTTAGTAAGTGCAGGACTAGTTATCAGACGTCTCCAATAACAAGTGCAAACATCCAACCAAACGCAAAATTCAAATATAAAAGCGAAAGAAATCTATTTTCTCCAAAAAGGAGGTACAAAAATCATCTTTAGACTTCTTTGAAAAGTTAAATTAGAAATACAATATGGAAATTCGAATGTTTTCTCAAAGATAAAATCAAAATAAGAACACCTTACACGTACACAGAGCGACTCAAGCATCACAAACACAATTCAGTGAATGAAAATGTATACAAAACACGCAAAAACAAAACAAATCGAACTCCTAGGGATAGGAAGATGACAATAAAATCGGCAGGAAGATATACAAGAATTCGATAGTACTAACTCTACTAATAAACCAAATCCTCAAGAGAATGCAATTTACCCAATTTGCAACTCATCACTTTCAATCATCAGAATTCCTACAAAAATATTCCATAATCACGAAACTTCGAGTAACAAATCCCAATTATTCGAATCTAATTAGAATCTAATAAGGTCCATCGGCACGGTAGACTCCACACCTAACAATCCACATGAAAGATTTATTACGCACTCTAATCTTCTTAGTTTCATCAAAACTCTTACTAGAAACTACCAACAAAATATTTATCTATGGAAACAGGATCGCTAACAACCACAAAGTAAAGGACTTACCAAGAAATCCTTTAATCCAATTTACTTCAAACTCATTATCCTAAATTTACAATGAACTTTTTCATCCTCGAAAGTCAAAACACAAACCACAAAACAAAACATAATTATCTAAGAAACAACTAGCCTCATCCAAAGTCTCACGACAAGAGAAAATCCACAATCCATTATCGCTTATAAAGATTCTTTAATACGCCATAACATCCTTAATTCAATCTTTACTACACTCGAAGCCTCAAATATAAAATAGTCACGTTAGCAAACTATGGTGATTATTAATCCTCAAGATAAATGAGTTCACCATTCTAACTCTATATTCCATAACCACCGAGCACTCACTATCCAAAGCTTGCAACGAACATTTCTCAAAGTCAAACTATGATTCCTTAAGAATAAAATAGAATTACTAATTCCAAACCACAAATGGCCAATCACTTGGCATTCAAATCGTCTAGATCATCTAAAACTCAAAATGAATCAATTTTCATTTATAACAATACTCCTCTAACCTTGGGTTACCGGCTTAAATTCCCTAAAGCAAAGTCTCTTTTAGAATCGACCAATTAGAGATATCAAATTCCCAAATGATATCCCAAGCAACCGTTATACTACTCAACATCAACAACTATTATCATGATCAACTCAATTCTCAAAATAACACTACAATACCAAGCTCCAAACCTAAAACCACCAAGAGAGGATACATTATCACTATTAGGATTCATCCTAGAGCTTAAGTCCTATTTTCCATGATCAAAGACACATGAAATTTACTCAATCCAAAGACACATATTCTAGTTAAAGAATCCCAAAATACATTACAATTATTCTCTGAACCTTACAAACGGAATATCCAATCCACTAGAGAAAAGATGAAGGAGCAACGAGATAGAAAACGATACGGAATCTCAAGGAGAACACGAAAATAAAAAGGCACGAGATTGCAAGCGAGGAGCGCTGAAAATAACGAGGTCAAGAAAGAGACAAAGCAGATAGTAGAGTTATGAAGCTATCTGAGTAAGAAAGAAAGTACGAGCTTGTAATTTCTTAAAGATCAATCTTGACAAAAACATTCAAGAATGGAAATGAAAAGGAATGATGGCACGAGTAAGGGTTTAAGATTTAATCCACAAAGTTTCTTCTTTCAGACTTAGGGTGATAGTAAAGTAACTCATCCCAAACAAAGGTCTCTTACAAGGGACCATCGTACCACGTACAATCATCAAAGTAAGGTACACCTAGATTTGATAAATCGACTCCAACCCAATTTATCCATCCTTTCATATCACACGGATTCCCAATTGCGGAATTGTAACTCAAGTATAATAACATTCCTTTAGCTCAAATATTCAACACTACCTCAAAGGTTTCTTTAATTGAAGGACTAACAAATACTCTCTTATACTCGGTCATTTTCAAGTCTATAGCCCACGAGTTCATTATTATCAAAGTACAACATCAACCCAAACATCATCATTAACATCCCAAGGTATTTCCATCCTAGATCACATCATCGAATCTCTCTCATATCTATAATCCTCAAGTAATATGGTTCAACTTACAACGAAATCTTACTACTTCAAACAAGTCTCCGATACCATAAGATAAGATCATATCTTTAAATCCAAGAACTATAGCTAAAAGCTTTTCCACCAAGCCTATACTCACAAACACACAATAGGAAACCACAAGACGTCACTTAACCTCAAAAGTATTTCGCACCTCAAGATAACATTCAAAACTTATTATTTACACCAATTAGACCTATCATAAGCATGGTCTTCAAAACAATACTAAACTTCTAAGTCCAAAAGACTAAATTACTAATGAGTTAAGAAGTCCTAGCCAACTCATTCTGTAAGAATTATTATTATTATATTAATATTTAATTCTCTATTGTGTGGACCTAATTACTGATATTAGTTGCCTTAATTAAATAATGGTTAAATATATTGTTTCGGGTTTTTATTAGGAGTCCTAGTTTAAGTAGATTATGGTAAATAGTTACAGGCTATTTACATAACTGACTACTTATTCCATAAAGCCCCTCCTGCCACCTCTCTATATAAGTACACTTGTTTGTGCTTTAACCTAATTCATTCATATCACCAACACACAAGAAAGAAAGTGAATTACAGAATAAGGAAGGTAGGAGAAGGCAAAGCAATAAGGGTTTATTATTTATCTTTCTCAAGTAACTTTATTATCAGATCTGATGGCTGCACCACGTAAGTACCTTTCAGTAATTATCGTTATATTCAAGATCCTATAATTTATGTTTACATGTCGTATCAGAGCATGGTTGTGATTATAGTTGTAATTCTGATTAATGTTCTAATTATGTTTTTATGAATGAATTTAATGTTTTAATCATGATGTTGTAACATTCATTCATAATTTATTGTATACCCTCATGATTGATAGCGTATCCTGTTATGATGATCGTTTCCGCTGCCTAATCGAATTATTTCGTTTTATTTGATTTATGATGATTATTTATGATGATGTTTTGCGCTGCCTAATTCGATTTGAATGATTATTATGTTTATTATGCGTATGAATGCCGTCTGATTTCTAACCTACTCGATCGAGCTAATGCTCACTCGATCGAGGCGTTTTGTTTATGCTTCTGCTCGATCGAGGTAACTACTTACTCGATCGAGTCTTTCCTGCTTTGCTTCTGCTCGATCGAGCTCACTGCTTACTCGATCGAGTCTCTTCTGATTTGCTTCTGCTCGATCGAGCTGATGGTGTACTCGATCGAGTGGTTCCCTTTTGCCTTGTTTTCGATCGTGCTAAAGTCTTTCTCGATCGAGATGCCTTGTTTAATAATGATGTTGCTCGATCGAGCTAATGTTCTACTCGATCGAGCCCTTATGCTTATAATTCTGATCGATCGACCTAATGTTCTACTCGATCGAGCCCTTATATTTTAATTCTGCTCGATCAAGCTAATGTTCTACTCGATCGAGCCCTTATGATTTTGATCCTGCTCGATCGAGCTATTGTTTACTCGATTGAGGGGTCTTGTTTTGCCTTGTACTCGATCGAGCTAAAGCTGTACTCGATCGAGGGGTTCTTCTTTATTTTCTTCTCGATCGAGCTAAAGTTGTTCTCGATCGAGGTGTTTAAGTTCATTTTCTACTCGATCGAGCTGATGTTTTACTCGGTCGAGGTCTTCCCGTGCAGTTTCAATACTTATTGTTCGTTTTCATTGTATGCTCGCATAATATTATGTTATTATGCTTAAAGGAGACCTTCGCATTATGATGAGTTGAAATTCACCACAGTGATTTCATCTCGTACGCGATCAGATCTCATAATGTAATTGGGCATTCACATCATGTTGATGTTCACCACAGTGGACTCAAATTATGCAGTGAATATCCGACTAAGCATACATTTTTATTAAAAGTTAATTATATCTTATGTATTGATTAAAGGAGACATTCGCATTATGACAAGTTGAAATTCACCACAGTGATTTCATCTCGTACGTGATCAGATCTCATAATGTAATTAAATTAGGCATTCACATTATGTTGATGTTCACCACAGTGGACTCAAATTATGCAGTGAATATCCGACTAAACATACATTCTTATTGAATATTAATTATATCTTAAGTATTGATTAAAGGAGACCTTCGCATTATGACAAGTTGGAATTCACCACAGTGATTTCATCTCGTACGCGATCAGATCTCTTAATGTAATTAAATTGGGCATTCACATTATGTTGATGTTCACCACAGTGGACTCAAATTATGCAGTGAATATCCGACTAAGCATCTAATGGGGTGAAATAACTTGTATTAAAGTTTTACCCACAGGTAACCTGACATTAAAGTGAAACACTCATTAAAGAGAGTATACTTGATTATGTAATTAAGCATGCGTAGGTTGTCCACAGATACTGCACTTGCTTAATGAATGTTTATGAGTTACTCATTTAAGTCTCAAGTCTTAGTCATAATTGCTATTGTGTGATAAACTCAAAGCCTAATGTTCTGAGCATTATTCATAATGCAGTACCGTTGCAAAGCTCTCTAAATAACATGACAGTCTTTGCTTAACGTTCTTACGAATTACCACTGCACTAAACATTAAGTCCTCCATTTCGGAGACAGGCTGTACTACAGCAAGTAAGTACATGGAAATCATTAAGGAACGCTTTCAGACTATCGATAATACGGTAGCTGGAAGGCTTATGTCTGAACTTATCCCCAGGCACATCATGTGCATCATGTAAGCGGGAAATCTAAAGGTAAGTTTAGAAACAGAAAGGGCATTAAGTTAAGCCCTTCTGATAAACCGTCTGCAACTGGCATAAAGAAGGAAATTAAGAAGCAGGAAAGTTGCCTTTTCTGTAGGAAACCTGGGCACTTTCAGCAAGACTGCATAAAGCGTGAGAATTGATTCGAAAAGAAGGGTAAGCTTTTGGCTTTAGTATGTTTCGAATCAAATTATGTTGAAATTCCTTCTAATACACGGTGACTGAATACAGGCTCTAATGAAAGTTTCTCCTTCTTGTGGCATAAACGTTTGGCCCATATTTCAAGAGAAATAATGAACATATTAGTTAAAAACAATATGTTACATTCTCTTGAGTTTACGGATTTTGGGACCTGTGTGGAATGCATTAAAGATAAGCAAACCAAACACACCAAGAAAGGGTCCACAAGAAGCACTGCTTTATTAGAAATTTACATACATACAGACATTTGTGGTCCATTTGATGTTCCCTCCATGAGCGGAGAGAAATATTTCATCACATTTATCGATGATTATTCACGTTATTGTTATCTTTACCTTTTGCATGAAAGATCTCAATCAGTAAACGCTTTAGAGGTTTACATTAAGGAGGTGGAAAGACAATTGGGAAAGAAAGTGAAAATCATAAGGTTAGATAGAGGTGGTGAATATTATGGCAAATATGATGAATCAGGACAACATCCTGGTCCCTTTGCAAAACTCCTTGAAAGTTTGGGTATTGTCCCTCAGTACACAACTCCTGGTTCTCCATGGATGAATGGTGTAGCTGAGAGGCGTAATCGAACCCTATTAGAAGCTGTAAGGACAATGATGTGTAATACCAACTTACCCATGAAGTTGTGGATGCATGCCCTTATGACTGCTGTCTATGTTGGAAACCGGGTTCCCAGTAAGGCAGTTTCAAAGACCCCATTTGAACTGTGGAAAGGGTGGAAACCGAGTCTTCAACATTTGCATGTATGTGGATGCCCAGCAGAAGCACGCATTTATAATCCACATGAAAGGAAACTCGATCAAAGAACCATTAGTGGGTTATTTATCGGTTATCCAGAAAAGTCTAAAGGGTATAGGTTTTACTGTCCTACACACAAAACAAGAATTGTGGAAACCGGAAATGCCAAATTCCTTAAGAATGGCGAAGTTAGTGGGAGTGATCAGGTAAGGGATGTCATAGTCAATGAAGTTAGGGTGGCAATTCCAGCTTCTCTGCCCCAATTTCAATTGATGAAGTTCCACATAATGATAATGTTGACCCAGTCAATATTGTGGAACCTAACGTTGATGACCCTTCACTCTCGAATGATAACATTGCCACTGAAGTTGTTGATACAGCCGATGAAATAGTATTAAGAAGGTCCACAAGACCTAGAAAGCCAACTACTTCAGATGACTATGTATATCTACAACAATGTGAATTTGACATTAGTATTGATAATGATCCGGTTACGTTTTCACAAGCTATGAATTGTAATGATTCCGATAAATGGATTAATGCCATGAAAGAAGAGATGAAGTCTATGGCTAAGAATGAGGTCTGGGAGTTGATCAATTTACCAGTAGGTCATAAGGCTGTCGGCTGTAAGTGGGTCTTTAAGACCAAGCGCGACTCCTCGGGTAATATTGAACGACATAAAGCCAGACTAGTAGCTAAAGGCTTTAATCAGAAAGAAGGCATTGATTATAATGAAACCTTCTCTCCAGTTTCTAAGAAGGATTCATTACGGATCATTTTAGCGTTTGTAGCTCATTTTGATTTAGAGCTACATCAAATGGATGTGAAAACGGCATTCTTGAATGGGAGTTTGGAAGAAGAAGTCTACATGGCTCAGCCTGAAGGCTTCATTATTGATGGCAAAGATGACAAAGTCTGTATATTAAAGAAGTCCATTTATGGACTTAAGCAAGCTTCTCGACAATGGTATATTAAGTTCCATAATACCATTACCTCCTTTGGGTTTCAAGAAAACACTGTTGATCAGTATATATACCTGAAGATCAGTGGGAGTAAGTTTGCATTTTGGTCCTATATGTCGATGACATACTTATAGCAAGCAGTGATTTGGGAATATTACGTCGAACTAAAGATTTCCTATCAAACAACTTTGAGATAAAAAATATGGGAGAGGCGTCCTATGTGATCCGGGTGGAAATATCTCGAGACAGATCACAAAGGACATTAGGGTTGTCTCAGAAAGTTTATATCAGTAAAGTTTTAGAAAGATTCAACATGGTAAAATGTAATCCCAATGATGTTCCTATTCAGAAAGGGGATAAGTTCAACTTAAGTATGTATTCTAAGATTGAGCTAGAACGAAATACCATGAAAAACATTCCTTATGCATCTCTGGTTGGAAGCTTAATGTATGCGCAGGTCTGTACAAGACCCGACATAAGTTTTGCAGTAGGTATGTTGGGTCGATATCAGTCCAATCCTGAAATGGGTTATTGGATATGATGACTCAGATTTTGGTGGATGCGTGAACTCAAGGAAAAACACTTTTGGTTATGTGTTTGTTTTAGCTGGGGGAGCAATCTCCTGGAAAAGTGCTAAACAAACAATTATTGTCTCATCCACTATGAAAGTTGAATCTGTAGCGTGCTTTGAGGCTACTATTCAAGCTTTATGGTTGCGGGATTCTCCTTCAGGGCTTAGCATTATGCATTATGTTGCAAGGCCGTTGAGAATTTATTGTAATAATACCGCAACTGTCTTCTTTTCGAAGAATGACAAGTATTCTAAAGGAATAAAGCACATGGAAATGAAATACTTGTCAGTTAAGGAGGAAGTTCGGAAAAACACTGTGTCAATTGAGCACATTATGACTAGTGCTAATATAGCAGATCCTTTAACTAAGGGATTACCTCTAAAGACATTTATGAAGCATGCTATTGATATTGGTCTGGAGGATAATCATTAAGGCTTTTTTGTTTATGTTTGGATCATGCTAGTGCTTTGTAATAATGACACTTATGTTTTGATTAATCGACTTATGTTTTATTATGATGATGATTTCCGAACACTTTTCTGTATCGTATTATTGTTATTGTATACATTATTGTTGCACGATTAACAGAATTAGTCCTTTTCCTCAAGGACATTATTTGGGGATTATGTTTGCTCCTTGTACAGACTGATTATTCTAAGCGATTGGTCTGTAGTACATGGAAGGACCACTTCTCTTTTATAGTAGTGTCTCCGCCATGACTCAACCAGTTGTTCAGGGATGATCAGGGTAATTAAGATAAACCCATTATGTATTCATTTAACCGTCTACGCGCCTTATGTTACAATTAAGAGTGACATTATGTTTTACTCAGTAATATGGTCCAAGTGGGAGAATGTAAGAATTATTATATTAATATTATTTAATTCTCTATTGTGTGGACCTAATTACTGATATTAGTTGCCTTAATTAAATAATGGTTAAATATATTGTTTCGGGTTTTTATTAGGAGTCCTAGTTTAAGTAGATTATGGTAAATAGTTACAGGCTATTTACATAATGACTACTTATTCCAGAAAGCCACTCCTTCCACCTCTCTATATAAGACACCTGTTTGTGCTTTAACTTACTCATTAATATCACAACGCACAAGAAAGAAAGTGAATTAGAGAATATAAGGAAGGTAGGAGAAGGCAAAGCACTAAGGGTTTATTATTTATCTT
>JAIUZE010074036.1:0-26648 GCA_022085475.1 Heliosperma pusillum
TGAAGCGGCATAGTACTCGGACTCAGTCGTAGAATCTGCTATAACACTCTGCTTGGAGCTTTTCCAGCTGACCGCAGCGCCATTAAGAGTAAATACGAATCCAGACTGAGATTTCGAGTCATCCCGATCCGTTTGGAAGTTAGCATATGCGTAACCGGTTGCGCAAAGCTCAGTCTCTCCACCATAAGTCAATACCCAATCCTTAGTCCTCCGTAGGTACTTAAGGATGTTTTTAATAGTCATCCAGTGTGTTTCACCTGGATTGCCTTGGTACCGACTGGTCATACTCAAAACATATGCCACGTCTGGACGTGTGCATATCATGGCATACATGATCGATCCTATAGCTGACGCATAAGGAATTCGACTCATGCGCTCGACCTCTTCAGATGTCTTGGGTGCCTGAGCTTTACTCAAATGCATCCCAGATGTCATTGGAAGATACCCTTTCTTGGAATTGGTCATGCTGAACCTTTCAAGAATCTTATCTATATAAGACTCCTGACTGAGTGATAACATCCGTCGTGATCTATCTCTGTAGATATGGATTCCCAATATGCGCTGTGCCTCGCCCAGATCTTTCATCTGGAAATGGTTCTTTAACCATACCTTAACCGAAGATAAGAGAGGACTATCATTCCCTATCAAGAGTATGTCATCGACATACAATATCAAGAAAACGATTTTACTCCCACTCGACTTGACATATAAGCATGGTTCCTCAACCGATCGAGTGAAACCATTTGCTTTTACGACTTGGTCGAAATGATGATTCCATCTCCGAGAAGCTTGCTTAAGTCCATAAATGGAACGCTTAAGCTTGCACACTTTCTTAGGATTTTTGGGGTCAATGAAACCTTCGGGTTGTACCATGTACAACTCCTCCTCCAAATAACCGTTTAAGAAGGCGGTTTTCACATCCATTTGCCAAATTTCATAGTCATGAAAAGCGGCAATCGCTTAGATTATCCGAATGGAACGCAGCATAACTACGGGTGCAAAAATTTCATCATAGTGCAATCCTTGCACTTGAGTGAAACCTTTTGCCACTAGTCGTGCCTTATAGGTGTCTGGTTGTCCCCCTACGGAATGCTTTATCTTGTAAAGCCATTTGCACTGAAGAGGACGAACCTTATCAGGCAAATCAACCAGGTCCCATACGTCATTCTCATACATAGAGTCCATCTCGGATTGCATGGCCTCAAGCCATAGCTTTGAGTCGGAACAGGTCATGGCTCCTTTATAGGTAGCGGGTTCGTTACTCTCTAGGAGCAAAACATCGTCTCTATCGTTCTCCTCGACCATACCACTGTATCTGTCTGGAGGTATGGAGACTCTACCCGACCTTCTAGGTTCCTCAGGAATATTAACCGCAGCAGAAGATGAAGGAACATCTCCCTCCATCGGTTGCTCGGTTGTTGGTTCTTGAATCTCCGACAGATCGAAGGTTCTATCACTCGTCTTGTTCTCGAGAAATTCTTTCTCTAGAAACTTCGCACTAGCCGCAACAAAAACACGTTGTTCTGTAGGCGAATAAAAGTAATGACCAAACATTCCTTTTGGATAACCAATAAAGTATGTCTTGACCGATCGCGGGCCGAGCTTATCCTCGTGTCTCCACTTGACATAAGCCTCGCAGCCCCAAACCCGAATAAAGGACAAGTTAGGACTGTTCCCTTCCACATTTCAAATGGAGTCTTGTCAACAGCTTTAGACGGACTTCAGTTAAGTATAAGAGCAGCTGACAAAAGAGCATAGCCCCACAATGAATCAGGCACTACCGTGTGACTCATCATGGATCAAACCATATCAAGTAATGTTCGATTTCTCCGTTCGGACACACCATTTAATTGAGGTGTTCCAGGTGGAGTTAACTGTAGTACTACACCACAGTTTTTAAGGTGTTGATCAAACTCCTTCGAAAGATATTCGCCACCACGATCTGAACGTAGTGCTTTAATCTTTCTACCCAGCTGGTTTTCAACCTTATTCTGGTATTCCTTGAACTTATCAAAGGACTCACTTTTGTGCTTCATTCAGTAGACATATCCATATCTACTCAAATCGTCCGTGAAAGTGATAAAATATCTATAGCCATCTCTAGCGTTGATTGACATAGGTCCACACACATCAGTATGTATGAGTCCTAATAGGTCAGCAGCGCGCATTCCAACACCTTTGAAGGAAATTCGAGTCATTTTGCCTATGGGACATGATTCACACGTGCCAAAAGATTCATAGTCAAATGGGGAGATAGTCCCATTATCAATGAGCTTCTTCACGCGTTTTTCATTTATGTGTCCCATACGGCAATGCCATAGATAGGTTTGATCTTTGTCACCAACCTTTACCTTTTTATTACTCACATGCAATATATCTGTGGTTTGATCTAAAACATAAATCCCATTTATGGAAACTGCTTTACCATAAATCATTTCGTTAAAAGAGAAAATACAGCTATTATCCTTTATTACAAATGAAAAAACCGTTTTTATCGAGAACGGAAACTGAAATAATGTTTTTAGATAAACTGGGTACATAGTAACAGTTATTTAAAAATAACTCAAATCCACTTGGGAATTGGATTACATATGTTCCCACTGAAACGGCAGCTACTCTTGCTCCATTCCCCACTCGCAGGTCCACATCACCCTTTTTGAGAGTTTTGATGTTTCTTAGGCCCTGCAAATGATTGCACAGATGAGAACCACAAACAGTATCAAGTACCCAAGTTCCGAAACTTGCATGGTTAATCTCAACCATATGAATAAAAGAAGACATACCAACAGGAGTGACGCGGCCTGCTTTTACGTCTTCAGCATACACGGGACAGTTGCGCCTCCAATGCCCAGTCTTGTGGCAATGGTGGCACTCCATGTTTTCTTTGCTCTTTGTCTTGCCTTGTGAGCTATTGCTAGTCTCACCAGGCCCATTCTTGCCCTTTCTTGGCTTCTTGAACTTCGGCTTCCCTACAGCTAGGTCGGCCTGAGCCTTGCCCTTACCCTTACCCTTGTTTGCAATCATGAGAACGTCCTGCTTCAGGCTCCCACTCAATTTCAGATCCTTCTCAGTCTGTATGAGAAGTGAGTGTAGCTGATGAGGATTTCTCTTCAAATCATTCATATAGTAATTTGCCCTGACTTGGGCAAAACCATCATGAAGTGAATGAAGCATGCGGTCAATGACCACGCTCTCTTTGATTTTGCAATCAAGTGCCTCCAGTTTTTCGAGATTCTCGATCATATCGAGAATGTGTGGGCTAACCGGTTGGCCCTTCTGGAGTTTCGCATCAAAGAAGTGAGTGGTAAGCTCATACATAACGATCTGCGGTGCTTTTGAGAATTCGTTAGTAAGCGTGGTGAAAATCTTGTTTGCACCTTGGGCAATGAATCGTCTTTGCAAATTGGATTCCATTGAAAAGATGAGTACGTTCTTTATCGCACCCGCCTCCATTACGAAATCAATATAAGCAAGTGATTCATTGGCTCCTGCATTGGGGCCTGGGTTAGGCGGTAGTGGCTCAGTCAAGTACTTGAGCTTACCGTCAGCTATGGCAGCATTCCGTAATGATGCCTCCCAGTCCGCAAAGTTGGACCCGTTATTCTTCAGTCGCGTGTACTGATTCATATTGTCCATGAACATCTTAAGCAAGGATTCGCGTGCGAGCGTGGCACTTGGCATAGGGGCATCAGCATGTCCAGCCATTTGTTATAACAGTTTTATCGATATCAATGAATGCTACACTGCGAAAAAGGAGATAAAACATAATAAGCATTTTCATCGTTTTAATTAAGTCTAATGCAAAACCGATTAATGCGAAGACTCTTGCATTCATACAATTGACCTCCCTCAAGTATTATATAAATGATCCCAAGACTCAATTTCTGTAAATTGATAAGCCAACTTCTTGGCTAATTCTACTTTTAGAATTCCTGGTCGATAAATTTCTGTAAATTCTATCTTTAGTCCATCATAATCACGAGATATTACTCGTACTATAATGTTGAGGTAAAATAGGTTAACACTTACTACTTACCCAACGTAGAAGGGGTCATATGGAGAGTAAGGTCCTATATGCCTACCGACGAAGAAGGGAGTCATAGCAATTTTCCCTATAAAGACTAATCTCAATTTTAGGTTTTAGAGGAAGGTCCATCAGCTTTAATTTTATTCATTTAAGTGAACGAATGATCTAGCATTTTGAGGATGAATAATTTAAGATGATAGCTTTTAGAATTGTGAGTGACATCTGGATGTCCATGATAATTAACATACAATCTATATGAGTCAATTTTCATGCAATTAAGTAGTAGTAGGTGATTTGGTTTAGGCGGAATATGATGCACTAACTATCATGCAAAAGAAAAACAATAAGAACGGAAAAATGAAAAACAAAGTACAAAGTCCTAGTGTGGCATATCCTATCAAAATAGAACAAAAATACACTTTGGAATCTATCCTTGTGGACCCTAGAAGCTTGACTTGATGTTCCATCTTGGTCCATGCAGCGGGAGTGAGCTATCTGATCTCCATTTTTGGTCTTTTCAAAAATACAATTTTAAAATTACAAAATATAAACCTATTTACATTCTAATTTAAAAATTATAATTAAAAATTACAAAGGGGAGATTCGAGATCTCAAAATACATCCAAGACCATGTTACCATCATTACGATAACACAATCTACTAAGGCCACACTAAGCTATACAAATTACAACCTCTTGTAAAAATACCAAAATAATCCATTCAACCATTCATTCATTCATTCAACAAAATAAAATGCATCAACAAAATAAATTAAACATTCAAGACATAATTCATTAATTATGATGATTAATTTATCCAAACCACCTTTAAATTGATCAAAATTATGTGACAATTCTTTAATTGCACACAACAATTTTAATCAACCATAATCCAATTTAATTCATATTATCGGGTATAACATAAATTAAATTCAACATTATTTTAAACCTTTTTAAAATAATAAGGTATCTATCATTGTGAACTTTTTCACAACAACAAAACAACATACATTATCTTTATAATGCAATAAACAAAATTAAAAAATTAAAAAAAAAAATTTCCATTATTCACGGATGAACAGTACCCGTGAACAGTAGCAGGTACAAAATTTTTTTTTTTTTTTTTTTCGGTTTTTAAGAAAAACAAAAACAAAACAAACCCTAATTTTTAATTTGATCATGCTAATAAAACTAGATCGGTACAAACATTCAACATCTAATCATTATTAAACATTGATACAAACTAGATGATTCAAATTAACCTTTTAAGATGAATATCCAAAACATGATTAATCGATTATCAAATTACTCAACTAATCATAATTATTTTGTATATTCATATCGAAAAATTTAGCACAATGAATGTTCTTTAACATCCAAAACAAATTCCTTTTACATTTCAATTTAATCCTCATTAAATCAAAATATCAACAAATTCATTATATTATTATCTTAACATATTTAAACAACAACATATATGAATCAAAAAGGAAAAACAAGGCAAAAACAAAAAATTTCCTCACGGCTAAACAGTGCCGTGAACAGTACCATTTTTTTTTCTGCCCGTGAACAGTACCAAAAAAATAAAACCCTAATTTTTTTTTTCTTCTTTCAGCCGAAACAAAAACAAAACAAAAAATTTCTAATCTCATATTGCATCAAATATGAAAACATATAAAATAATTTCATAGCCAAATGCTCTGATACCACTTGTGGGAAATATCGGTATACATCCCTTTAGAAATTTCGGATTATAATGAAATTATAACTATATGAATTTCTAGTCATAAATGAAATTGCATAATAAAACAAGAGATTAAGAAATAACCTTCGGTCCTAGTAAAAGGCCTAAGAACAAATACCAAAGTAGGTATTCTCCTAATCGTTACACCCAAGATGGTTCAAGAAATGCCTTCGTTGTGCTAGAACGAATACCCAAAATTACTTCTAATTTTGTGTGTATAATGATGATGAATATGAAGATGAATGAGAGAGATAAAAATCAGAATTTTTCTTCTCGCTTTTCCTTTGTGTGCCGTGAGAAATTGTAGAGTAGACTAGGGTTTTATTTTTCTCCTTTTTCTTTTACTTGTGCCGTGAAAACAACAAGAGGAAGGAATCAAAATCAAAAACCCTAGTTTCCTTATTTATCTCCACCTATATTAGGTAGTTAACATATAATTTAATATGTATATTATGTAATATGTATTCTAATTATTACTAGTAATGGACCGTCACATAAACCGAGTAATGCCGGACCAATACACCATAATAATATCGTGTAATACATATCCGCCAACTTAAATATAACAGTTTACATTTAGTTTAGACCAACATTATATACATTGATTAAATATAACATTTTATAATCAATTACCAGCTAACATTATTTAATCGTTATTAAATAATCGTATCATCATCACATTGACTAACCTTTTAGTCAAATACATCGACTAACCTTTTAGTCATTTAATAAGGCATCAATATGATTATTTTCTCAAATAATCACATCTCTCAAACACATCCTTTAGGTGTTACTTTTAGGGATCAGTTGATCACCGCCATCTGTATGACAATAACGTCAAACTTATCTAGCAAGCCAACCGTTATCGATAAACGTTAATCAACTGATTATAATACAAAGTATACCCTGTGAACCTTAGCTGTTATCACACTAACTGTGGAGGACACTAGCTCCAACATCATCTATGATATTAACATTCGTTCTATGTCATACAATAGATAATTGTACAATTACACGATGAGGTAAAAAAACCATACACCTAGCAGCTATGGATTCTTGTGTCCTACTACGTTCTCTTTGAAGATATACAATCTTTCATACCAAGAACAAATCGACTTAATCGTTGTACGGTTGATGACGACCAGAAAATTGTGGCTTGCCCCTTACAATGAGAATAGGTATGTATAGTACTTTATTATAATGAACCAAAATTCCATTAATTTATTAACACGCTTACATGTATACGATCTAACAATTCAGTGTTTGAAATTTGATAGGAAGCACTCGGTGTTGGTGGTAATCCACGTGCCATAGAAAATATTCTACTGGATTAACTCTATCATTGTCGAACCGAGTGAAAAATTTAAAAAGATGATACATGAATAAGTTTACAACCTTTAATAATGTCATTAGTTACTGTAAAACCTTTGAATTCTAGTATCTTTTTAATGTCACATAAATATTATTGATCCATATGCTAATTATATTTTCGTGTATTTATGAATTAGTGTTTCGATCAAAAAAAGAAGATCATGTCCACTCGAGCAATATGTTAGAAAAACCGATCCAACTATTGTCCCAGTAGAGGTAAGTGTCTTCTTAATAATTACAATGTATCATCAAATATATATTTATGTGAGAAATTGATCAAATTTAGCTTATTTGTGTATGATTTATACAATAATGTCCTCAACTACCAGACTCCAAACAATGCGGCTTTTGCGTTTGTCGGACCATGTGGGAGATTTTTCGCGCAGGGGCAAACATGGTCTTAGAAGAGGCGCACCAAGTATTGCGCTCATTCTAAGAGCCTGTTTGACTGCATCGTATAAACTGTCTTGATTGAAAGGCATGCAAACTAGAATACAGCCTTCCAATAGGCGCATGATCTGATGCGTGCTTTTAAAGGGTGAATTCTGGCCCGGTCTGCAAGATATGACAATTTGTTACGTATTTTAATTACGAAATCTGTTTTAATTGATTTGATTTATACAAAGTGGAATGTTAGAGTTCAAAAAAAAAGATAAATTATCGACCATTAACCACGGGATATTGACCATCAAGGATTTAAAGACAATAATTTAGAAAAAAATAGTAAAAACTTTAAGATTTAAAAAATAACATTTTAGTTAATGATTTAAAATGCAATTGAATAAAAAAAGGTTAAGACTTTGTAAAAGAATAATTAGGGTAAAAATAAAGTAGAAAAAATAAGTTGAATAAAAAGAACTTACAAAATACGACCGCCTTTGGATCTTGAAAGAATTTTCAAACAATCTCGTCATTAAACACACAAAACAAGATCAATAGAAAAGACAAACAAATCAAAGCAGCCTCTTAGAAAGAACCCAACATTGGTTGCGCCACTTCTAAAAGGCGTATATGTTGATTCATACCTTCTAAGAGCCCCCGGGTTGTGTTGAGGTCAAAGCCGGTTTAAATGAAATAACAAAGATGGTCTGGGTTCGTCTAATGTATATTAACGTAAAAATAAATTCTAAAATTAACAAAACAATATTAAAAGGGGTTTAACACCCTCATACTTACATGGTAGTGTCGCTAGATAAAATAAAATCGGTATTTAGCGATAAATCGTACGATGCAAGTGAAAGTGTCTTAAAAGTGATCAAGGATTTTTAGATTAAAAAAATGTTAATTAATTGAGTTCGTCAAACTGGAAAGAGAGAGAAGTGAAGTGGAGGAAAATTAACTCGGATGTATTGAATTATAAAGACTCAAGGTATCTATTTATAGCAAAATATGTGTTGAGTTTAAGCAGAACTGCGACACACAAAGATTCGCCTCTTAGAAAAGGCGCAATAACCTTTGCGTTCTTTCTAAAGGGTGAATCTGTTGTCGCGTCTTTTCTAAGAAGGTTTCCTCCTGTCACAGTAGAACGCGTAAAAGCGCGGATTTTGAGGAAATGATATAACTTTATCTTTATTGTTTAAGAGTCCGGATGCTTGTGTCGAACTCTAGTTCCAAAAAAAATATCTTGACGGCTTCCAGAATATTCCGTTTCGGTACAAGACGGGTTTCTGAAAATGGAGATTTTTTACCCGGACTCCGAATTAACTATATTTAATGTCAAAGCTATCGTGTTGTCATATAGATGACAAATCAAGGGGTGGCATGAGTGTTTGACTTATTGTTAATTAGCCGAGTTACAAAACGTCATAAATCGCGACATATGCCAAACATGTTTGTCAGATCATCATCGAGTGATTTTTGGGATGTAGAAATTGAGGTGTCTATACACTTACACACTACCACACCAAAATTACCCAAGTCTCCATCATACTACCAACATCGACTCCTCACCGACACTAACACACATACAACCAAGTCAAAACCGTTACAAATCAAATCAAATCCAAAAGCGTTACAACGACACATGCCAATAACACCACCAATATCAATGGCCACTAAAAACACCAGTATTAGGCAAAGAACATAAATAATAACCAACTAAAGGAACTACATAAGTTAAGAAATCATCAAAACAAGGTAAACAAGGTCACGAAATGTGGTAGTATCACAGTTGTAGTTTAGAGTCCTGCATAGTATTGTATTTGTGTTTTATTGAGGGATTACGATCTCATGTATTCATTTAAGTTATACTTTGTATAACAAATTTCTAACTATATGTTGGTTTTATGATTTAATGGTTTCACGACTTTTCTTATTAATTAAAGTTTTTAACATCCCGTATTTTTCGTTGCAATATTTGTGTTTATTTTATCAGATAACCGCGGGGGTTCACATTTTACATCTTTCTTAAGAATGACTTACTCACATGATTAATATGATTGGTTGATGTATGTATTTTCGCAGGATTTAGTATGGTTACTTCATGTACACGTCACATGATGTATATAACACCCCATATTTTATAATAATGAGTAATTTACTAAAGTCGTAAATTTTATAAATTCGTCTTTTACTTTTACAGATTAAAATATTTTTAGTCGATAATTAAATATTTCGTGGCTTTAAATTAATGTTAAATAGAATTTAGTTTAGTTGGGTAGAAATCGTCGCATTTCAGTCCGTTATGAGTTCATAATCGGATTCTACGCGAAAATCCAAGTGAGTTGACCCAATATGAAATTTGGGTCTTCCATTATTTATCTTCTCAACACACCCACTTATCCCTCCCCCTCCCCCCTTATTTTTCAGCAACATATTATCATCTTCTTCTCCTTCCTCAACACAAAACAGCATTAAAACTTCATAACTTTATAAACTTACGACGGATGTCATTTCTGAGTCTCTCAACAAAACTTAACAATTTTAACATTAATCTTCTCCTCTCATCCTCCTTTTCCTTTTCATAACATAAAATATCCATTTCCTCTAACTTCTTATAAAACTCATTTTCTAGATCTAAACTTAAGACGGACATAACTTCTTCGTTTCTTAACCAAATTCGATTCCAATTAATGTTTCAATCTTCTCACCATCCTCTTTCTTTCTAGCTAATAAAAGATCAAAACTTTTAACCTTCTTTTGATAAGTGATATTTTGTATTGATTTATCCCCCGTTTTAGCTCGATTTCTATACGATTTATGCACTTTGTTACGTGATTAAAGAGCTAATATTGCTATTCTAGTTGTTTTGCGTGTTTTGACTCGTTTTATAGGAAATGAAGCGGTTTTGCTATATTTTCCTACTTTATGGAGCAAAGACACTAGGATACGAGTTTTCAAGGAATTGATGATAGCCAGTTCACGATTTGATTACGATTCCGCTACATCTTTCCTCGAATGGACTCAATTTGGATTTTTGGCTTTGAACTTTAAAAGAAAACTCAACCCAAGTCAAGAGAAGATCAGCCCAAGCCCAATTCCGTAGTGCATTGACCAAAGACCAAGGCATAGGATTCCGTGCTTAAGATGAAAAGACGGAAAATTCCAATTACACAAAAACCCGATCGGATTGCATAATACCCGATCGGGTATTTCTGCAAGAAGACGTTACTTGGCTCTTCTTCAATCCGAGCTTAAATGGGTGGTTTAATGCTTTGACTAGGGTACGAATTTGCAAGAGGGATCAGCAGCCATGCATCCCTATAAAAGCCAATGATCAATTGATCATGCAATCATCCAAGCATCATCTTTTTTATCCAATTATCTACTATCATCATATACATTTTCATATCATCTTTAGCATACATTCTTACAAGTTTTTATAGTTTCCTTAGTATTTCTCTAGTGTTTACTTAGCTTTTGTTATTGGATATTTGTTCTTACTTTCATTCTTATATACTCTTATTTCAATTCGGTAATTCCCTAATCTTGATTTACTTATGCAATTTTAGTCATTATGAATTATAATCTCACTAGTATCATTTTCATAATATTGTTGTTATTAGGAAATCAAACTAAAATTAATCTAGTTAAAACCAAAGTTTTGTTTAGCATGTCACCTTATAATTTACCTAATCAAATAATCCTAAAAATTATCATTAGAATCATTGTTAACATAATCACCATAATCACTTTTGTATTTATATTTCATAGTTTAATTTCGTACATCTTTTTCTTGCTAATTTACTTAATCACATAGTCATATAAATTAGATTAATTCTAATATTGTAAAATTATCATTATGTAAATAAAATAAATAGAGTTGTAATATTTGAAATGATTTACGAGTTAAATGAATTAAAAAAAGAGTAGTTACCAATTGAACCACCTAAATTGTTTCTTCCTTTGGTCGTGTCAAATTCTATAACTTTGTTTAGTGGCCATAAGCAATTGTTTGTATTAGTCATTTCTATCTTTATAACGAGAGTTGGGATAGGAATTAGGACTACCAATAGGGGTTTCGTGACTTAACCATGCTGAAAGGACGTTAGGACCCACTAAAAGGTCGGTACGAATCCGGAAGGAATATACCGCTACAAGGCCTAGACAATGATAGTAATTCTAATATTGGTATCTATGAGACTTTTAATTAGTTTTACATGTATTTCTCTTTCACTATATCAACTTGATTAGTTAGTTTACTTTATCGTTCTAGATAGTTTATTTTCTTGTCATTTTATTTCTATTATTAGATAGTTTACTTTATCGTTATCTAGATAGTTTATTTTATCGTCTTTTTATTTCCGTTCCTAGATAGTTTATATTATTGTTATTCTCTAGTTTAATAGTTTAGTTAGTTAGACTTTCAATATTGTCATTTAAATACCGTCTTTAGATAGAATTTAGTTGTCAATATTCAGATCAGAGGACTTCCCCGATCGGGTACGTGACAACCCGATCGGGTAAGTAGTCTGTTCTGGGTTTTTTATTTTGCAATTTACATAATTGTTCTTTACATATCGTCATTTATATACTTGTCATTTTATTTTATGTTAATAGTTTAGACAAACAACTCAAGTGACTCGATTCTAAATGAAAACCAATCCATAGCAATTCATAAGTAACACGTACTCCCTGAGGATCGACACCCCACTTCCCTAATTACATTCCTTATGTTGTTAGCTTTGTCTGGGTAAATTAATTTTGTTTCGGGACCGCGACAGAACCGATCAAATTTTGGCGCCGTTGCCGGGGAGCACGGTTTTGTTTATTTGTGAATTGTTGGTTTTTATTTAATCTACCATTTCTAGCTGCAACCGTACCTAATTAATTCATTTCTAACTTTCTCTTTTGTGTTTTTCTTGTAGGTTCATAAAATGGTGCTAACTAGAGAAAATCCAAGGTACTGGGTTTTTGAGCTTGCCAGTGGGATCCTAAGGGTTCATTTGACTTTGATTGCTCTCATCGAGGGTAACCAATTTAGAGGAAAATCTAACGAAAATCCGTCACACCATCTTCAAACCTTTTGTGAGTTTTGTCAAAACATTGTGAGGGAGGGAATCACCCAAAACGAAATTAGAGAAACACTTTTTCCTTTATCACTAAAGGGAGAAGCCAAATGGTGGTTCACCCGTCGCTTAAAGGAAGCCACAAGACCTATGCAGTGGGAAGAGATTGTCGTCGCTTTTCACCGTAGGTTTAGAACCAATTTGTCAAACCTATCAACTAAATCACAAAATGAAAGAGGGGAAGGTTCGCAAACCTATGGGGGAGAGCGAAAGAAGAGTCGAGTGGAGACTTCAAATGAAGTTGACACTACAATTTCCTTAGCTTGTCCCAGTCAATCCAAAGAAACCACCCCAATAAGTACTTTATATCGCCCCAAAGTTTTCAATCCATTTACCTCAATAACAACACCATGTGAACTTTGTGGTGGGATAGGGCATGTACCTCAACGATGTGGGAACAAACTCACACCCTTAAACCCTTTTCACCCACAAGTTCATCAAACCCAACTTACTCATACACCACAATACCCACCTTTTCAAAATGGTCTAATAGATGTCAAGTTAAGGGAGATAACCCAAACCCAACATAACATGAGCTCTTACTTCCTTTCTAGCCTAAACTCGCTCAAATCAGCCATTTTATCTCTCCAAAAGAGAGTGAAGGAGTTGACCCCATCGAGTTCTAGTCATAATACCCAAGAGAGAAACGTGTCATCAATTGTCACAATTGACATGATTAGTGACAAACCTTGTGATCACCCTCTTGGGAATGGAAAGAGTAAGGAGACAATTTATAGGTTACCCCATGAACTTAGCAACAATCCAACACTATCCAAACCAACCAAAACCCCTGCACATGAGGTGTGACACCCTCAAATTTGCGGAAAGAAAAAAAATTATTTAAATACATAACGAAGGTGTCATAAATAAAAAGGGTCATTACAAAACGCGGAAATAATATTATACAATAAAAAGTATCTGAAACGGGAGACATATCTCCCGTATAAATACAGAAATAAAAGAGTGTATAATAATATACAATCTAAGAACCGAATATAGGTCCAAGGTAAATACTTCGCTCGCTAGCTCGTCAATGTACCCAATGTATGCATTCACCACCTGTTCGACCGCATTAAATATAAACACGGAAGCCACAGTCAGTGGGGAGTAACTCCGAGTTCTCCCAGCCACGAAATGTCGAGTTTAATAAAACATGAATAACATAAAAGCAATGTATATGGAAAATACAAAACTTAAACATATATGATATGCTTTTCATGTTATGAAACAATAACTAACATATAACCTAGCATGTGAAAGCTATCATGTGAAACCGATAATCAATATAACAAGAGGTAGGGAAGCTGGTATGCTAGCTCAGAGGTTACCCTGTAACGTGGCCATGATACACTCAAACCCTAATCAACACGTAATCATGTGAATCAGTTAACAACCGATAATCCAAACTCTATCAACCTTAGCCGGCTTGCATCTCACCTTCTAAGACTCATAGAATCATACAAACATGAAAGACCAATACTTCTATAAACAGGCATAAGTTCCAGCACGGCCCATAGTCGATTGTAACTCGAGGCTATACCACAAGGTAGGAAAACATCCTAGTCCTAGACTGATCAGACCTAGCGACAACAGCTATTCCATTCCCCGTCCCATGACATAACCGTACATGAGAAACTCTACTAGGCGACCCCCTAAGCAGAGATGGCTAGTACTTAAGCTGGCTCCCTTCCCAAAGCGGAACTCTTAGGATGCCATGCCCCGACTTGGAGATAAGCCCCCCAGGCCGTGACACAAAAGCTATTAACCATGAACTATATACTCGTTAAAGATAGTACGGCCTATCAATGTCATGGTCCAAGATACTCATTTAGAATTAGAATGGTCAAGACGCCATATACTCATAATTCTCTATGGGTACTTAGTCAACACGACACCAACCATATAATAAACAGTCACGGGAAAAACATCCTATCATGTGACTAATTGCATATAAATCAATAATCAAATATCATATCGCCTCATATCTACTAAGGCTAATTCATTAATTAAATACAACCTTACTTGAAGACAAATCCCCGACCCGAGTCCCGCGACGGGTCATCAGTCAAAACGGGGCTGACTAGATCTTAGTTTGACCAAACCCGTTTGGTCAAACCGGCTAGAAACAGAGTCTTTATCACATAGACATAAAATCAACATATTCATTACATGTTATTTTATTAAAAACTTCTAACATGTGAATTATTAAATCTTACGTAAAACCCCGCTTGACTTAAAGGATATCAAAATAAACTACGATCTCGTCTTATAATTTCTAACATGTGAGAAATAATAATTTTATGAAAAACCTTTTTAATTAAATATTTTACTTATTAATATTTCCCACTTGCTAAATATTACAAAACACGATAAAAATGACGATAACTCAAAAACCGTCACAAGTCCCAAAGTGGGACCCACGGGCTGAGTTGGGCCGGACCCCACATGGGCCTGAATGGGCCCACGGGCCTAATTGGGCTGTTTTGGCAGATTTTACATTTTTTTACAAAACCGTTTCTTAAAAATTCCCGCATGCTTTAACATAATTAAAACCCGTCAAAACAACAACATAACAATCAAACATCGACACAACCCAAAGACCAAAACCCGGACCCACCATGGACCAACCCAGACCGGTCTGGACCGGGCCTGAACCGGCCTGAACCGGCCTGGTTTGGGTCCGGTTTGGCTGATTTTCCAGCCCCCCCTTACACGGTTCAACAACATCAAACCCCAAATTAATTTCAACATGTTTTAATTATCAAACAACCATTTTAACAATCATCATACAAAAATCATGATTAAAAATAATTCATCCAAATTCATCAAGAACACTAAAACAACATAACAATTTCATACAACATAAAATTATATCAAGAACACTAACTTGTTAAAAATTCCTACAACATCATAAAATTAATAACTTATCATGTTACTACCAAAAATCCATAAATCATAAAAACATGAACCAAAAACAAAGATGAACCAAAAACTAAAGAAACAAAAGCTAAAGGCTATGTTACTAACTAAAATCATAAATAACCATAACATGAACAAAAACTAAAAGCTATGTGACATTTATTCGTCGAGTAAAACGGAATTGTTACCTTAGCTAGCAAAACAATTAGCACCAAAATAATAAGAAGTATATATATAATAAGAACCCTTCTACTAATCTTCACCCATAATATACGAGTCTCCAAACTCGTCTTCAAAGTCTTCCCCTATAAGAAAAGACAAGAAAACATTATTAAAACTTAAAACTATGTTTCTCATAATTAAAGTGTTGAAAACGATCTTGACGGAATTGAAATAAAACCGTACGTGAAGATGAGGAGCGAAGAGGAGAGTCTAGAAATATAAGTTAGGACGGATTAATTAAGAAATGAAGATTTTATGAAGGTTTTGCTCAAGAACGATGAAGAACAAATGATGAACGACGAAGAACACGAAGAACGATTAAAGAAAGTGATATTTTGATCTTTATTTGATTTGTTTGAAAAATGAAAAGTTGTTAGTGAGTGGAAAGGGGTGTGTGCCGTGTAATTATAGGCAAAAAGGGATGTCGGGTTTTGAAATTGTTGTTACGTAATTGACTCGCGTTTAATAATTATTTTACGGTAAACGATTAAATATTACGTTAATTAAATTAAATATCTAGATATTATGTTATATTAATGAAAAGAAATGAAAATATCAAGCCTTATGAGAGGACAAAGGAGACGTGAGAAATGAACACAAATCGGGTCTGTTTTTAAGCGATTGCGGAATTTAAGTTGACAGACCGATAAAGTTACAAATATCTTAGATATTATTATTAGTTTAATCATATTAATTAAAAGATCTAACATGAGTGAAAAATAGGTGACATGGGGCGTGTGAAATAGGTAGGAATCGGGTCTGATTTTGAGCGATTTGCGTAATTTAAACGGACGGATCGATAAAGCTACAAATATCTTAGATATTTGTATTAGTTTAATCGAAACAATTAAAATATCTCAAATGAGTGGAAAACGATGACATGGGCGCGTGACTCATGCCAAAGTCGAGTTTCGAGTTTGTTACGGGATTTACGATGAGTCGGGAATAGTTAAATGACGTTCGGTTTAAAACCGTAAAAGTTATTCTTTAAATTCCGAATAAATTCAAAATAATTATAGTAAATTATGATAAATCTTAATAAATCTAAATAAAAATAAATCAAAAATATTATTTTTTTAAATAAAATTTCGGTCTTCGAACTTATGAGGCGAGTCGGGAAAAAGTCAACGGAAGTCAAAGTTGACTGAAAAGTCGAAAAAAGTCGAAGATGACTTAAAAGTCAAGAAAAGTTTAGGACGACTTAAAAGTCAAGAAAAGTCAATGACGACTTTCAAAAAGTCAAGAAAAGTCAAAGACGACTTAAAAGTCAAGAAAAGTCAAAGATGACTAAAAACGGTCTTTTCATGAAATCTCACAAAAATTCCAAATACGAACGCGGAATTTCAAAATAAGACTCGGAACATAAATTCCTATTTTAAAAACTTAAGTTCTACTGAAAAGTGTTAGTAAATATTTTTACTAGAAAAATCGGGTACTTTTCGGGTTGTTACAGTTACAGTCACATAGTTGAGAGATACTTAGTACGTTATGTTTAAGACCACTTACCAGATTGACATTATTAATAGCATGTGAAGGAGATATACCAATCTTACCTACACCAATTATTTTGCCCTTCTTATTATCTCCAAACGTAACTTTTCCACCGTCAAAGGGCTCTAGTGAAAGAAAAATATTTTTTATTTCCGGTCATAAGTCTCGAACACCCGCTGTCGAGATACCATTGATTATTCTCTTTCACTATTATTTGCAAGGGAATCAAATACAACTTTTAGGTACCCAAGCTAAGTTAGGTCCTTTATGGTTAGTGACTCTGTAAATTTGGTCCTTCCTAACTCAGACCTGTTTTACAATTCTTTTGGTCTTAACATAGAGTGGTCTAGATTTATTATTGTCATAGTAGATTCTAGGTTTTCTGTTGTCGTGACGCAAACTAGGTTTGAATTGACAGTTTTTATTCACATTCGCTTTAGATGATGAAGGTTTTCATGTGTAATCGAAAGCCAGGTCATAAAACCATCTTAACTCATTGTTTCTTTTTTCTTCACGTTCAAATTCTGGTTCAGACTCATTAATACTGGACACATCATGTTTTTTTAACAAAATCAGCTTGATTTTTATTATCATTGGCATATTTAACACAATGCTCTTTAACATGACCTTTGTGACCACCATTATTACAAATCAGATATTCTGAAAGATTGACATATTTCCTTCTTCTGAAATCACGATCAGAAGGAGTGGATTTGCACTTATCGTGGTCTCTGCGACTGTAACATTCATGTCCTAAACCCATCTTCATGTTATTGTTAGACTGTTCGCTAAGGAAGTTTAAGACTTTCTGACTTCCTTCCCACTTATCATGAACTTTTCGTGCATGTAGGAGCAATTCCTTCAAAGACTGAATTTCTTTTTCACATTTCGAATGGTCTACATTCGAGTCTTTGGAGGGATTGTTCTTTTTAAAGTTTTCACGAAAATTGTTAAAGCTTTTATTCAAGATAAAATTATCCTCATTATGTTGCTCTTTGGCTTGGGAGAGTTTACCCTCTATGTCTTTCAATTGCTGAGAAAGAAAAGAATTTTCTTTCTTATGATCAATGATAACAATTTCTTTAGCTTTAGCTTCAGATTTAAAAAGCTCGTTGACTTTCTTCAACTCTAAAGTTATAGCCTCATTAGCCATAACTTTGGCTTGATGATGTTTAATGTTGAGTTTTAACTATGAGATTATAGCTTTATTAGCTATAACTTTAGACTCAATAGTGGCTTTCTCAACATTTGTCATATCTGATGTTGTAGCTGGAGTAGTTGTAACTTTAGATTTGAGCTTTTTGGCTTTTGCCTTCAGAAGTTGGTTTTCCGCAGCAATGTCTTAGATTTGTTCCTTAAGGTCTTTTAACTCTAGACTTGGTTCATGACGATGATCTAGGGTTTCTTCAAAATACTTAACTAATGACTTCTTAGATAATTTCTTAACTTGCTTTTTAAGTTCAAGATGACTAACCTCATCTTCATTGTCTGAATCTGAATCTGAATCACCGACAAGGCACATCTCTGATTTGGAGCAATTACTTTCGTTGTCCCTGTCAGAAAAAAGGTCAAGACTGACGTTGCCCAGACATAGATTAGCAAATTATTCTTCCTCTGACTCGTCGACTTGCTTGAATTTTTCTTGGTTTGGTCTCTTTGATTTTTGTCTTTAATTTTCTTTCAGGTGGGGCAATCTTTAATCATATGATCATTGTCCCCACATTTGAAGCAACCACGATTTGAGAGAGACCCTTTTGACTCGGTTGATTTCTTATAATTTTTGTTTGTGTTATTGTTAGGCGTTTTCCTTGTTTTCATTTGAAGAATTTTTGTTAAAACGCTTAGCAAATAACACTGTTTCATCCTCAAGATCTAAATCTTGTTTTTCGCTGGACTTAGCTTGTAAGGCCGTTTTCTTGCTATTACTAGCATCCGCGTCATCCTTATCAAGATTAATCTCGTGAGCCATTAGGGTTCCGAGTAGCTCTTGAGAGGATAGGTTATATAGGTCCTTACACTCCTCTATTACCGTCACCTTAGGTCTTCATCGTTTGGACAGACTTCTAAGGATCTTTCTAACAATTTCCTCGGATTCAAAAGTTCTTCCTATATTTTAGATTCATTGACGATACTAGAGAAGAGAGTGGTCATGCTATCAAGCGTTTCTGTGACAACCCTCGAGAATGCGGAAATATAAAACATACAAGCATGTGATTTATATAGCGGAAATAGGTAGTTTTAAAAACTTTTACACATGCAAGTTAAATAAAACGAGGAGTGTCAAAATATTACAAACTAAGTGCGGAATATAACAAAGAGACGGAGTCTCTCAAAATGTTAACAAAGAACAAGTGTTTAGCAAACAAGCTAAAATCGTCTAGAGGTGTTTCATCTAGGGACAACGCCCGCTAGCTCACACCCGAACCCAAAATACCACAAGCAAAAAACCATCCATGCAAGCAACCTGTTCATTCATGAAAAACATGAACGCCACAATCAGTGGGGAGTAACTCCGGGTTCTCCCAACCATATCACATTAAACGTACATAGAAGGAAACACAAAAGTAAAATCATGCATATATAGATATACATGTGAGATACGATAAGAATAGATAGGCAATACGAGATATAATGATAAGAGCATATGAAATACAAATCCGAATCCATCATGTTATTCAAAGACTCGGGGAAGACACTCTTAGGCAACCGAATACGCTCACTAGGGCTTGCATCTCACCGTTAGCGGTATAAGTTTGATAAGATTGAGACTCGACAAACAAACCAAGTCAAGTCATGCGATGATCACAATAAATCCAACATATTATCATCCATTCACAACCAAGACCGTGACGGTGTCAATCATGCAATGACCATGAATAAAATCATGAAATCACGCATTCAAGAACGAACGACACAAAGACGACAACTCTCACGTAAATGAAACGCACTAGGACCGTGTACATTGGCAAGTATGATTAACAGGCATCCACGAGATAAAACATTTCCCTAAAGCATACACGATAAAACATTTCGTATATGTAGACTAATTTCCTCCTGGTAGCACGACGATAATAAATATCGGTCCTAGTCTAAATCTGGCCAGGACTCTCGGAATAAACATTTTCCGATTCGACATGCGATAAAACGTTTCGCATCCAAGACTCGGGCTTACAATAAAAAATGCCGAGTACCCCAAATTCGGTAGATCAATTCACGAAAGAGGCGGAAAAGAGCTCAAAGCCTCATAACAAGCGGTACGCTACATGCAAATAACACCACCTCGCAAGTACACAACATTTGACGGCCGGGTCGATCAACGCATAGCGTTCAACTCCCAACAACGTCGTCGTATGCCCACTACACATGCAATTAAGCAGTAGGATACCTCTCCGTTCCGACATTCCAGCCTTACGAACGGGAAGGTAGCCAAGGGAATGAGAGTACAAAGCACAAGACAAAATAGTGCTCAAACCGTATCATTTGTAAAAACCGACTCAAAGTGGGACATACAAAAACCGTCACAAAACATGTGATACAAGCGAATGAAATATCATATATCCAAAACATGAATATTATAAGTCACTACGTAAATTATACGATAAACGAATCATGCGAACTATTATAAATTACGAGATTTAGAAATTTCAAGAAGAAAACACAGCCGTGTTCCAGGCCGGGGTGGAGGGAGGCGGCCGGTACCCCGGCTCGGAGCACAACTACCCACAAAAACCAAGTTTGGAAACTAACTAAAACAAGGGTCCACTTCAAACGGTCATAACTAGAGTTCTAAATATGGGAATGCAGAAATTCCAAGTCGAGGTGATAGCTTATCCTCTTACGGTTCCAACGAGTGGTCACAAGCCCAAAACAAGCAAGTAACGAAGGAGATATGATCATTCTACGAAAAAGGGTCGGTGCAGTGAATTCTCAGCCGGGCACTGAACCGGCAGCCGGCCCTTCGGCCAGGACTACTTCCTACCCGAGAACAACATACACAAGTTCCATCATTTTAAATTCTCCTAATTCACTTCTAATAATTATCAACAATCAATATCCATCATCAACAATCATCAAATAACAACAATCATAAATCATAACATGATCCCTAAGCTTCTAACCATATTATAAATACGAATTCTAACATAGAAATCATATAAAACACGTAAATGATATCGAGTAACCCTTCTGCAGCAGGAGCTCACCCAAAGGGTCTTGATGATCAAACCACATACAAGACAAGCTTGACCCCTCAGATGGAAGCTCGAGTTACAAGGTCTAAACAACAAGCTATGACAAGCCAGGAGCAAGCCAAGCCAAGCCACCCCAATGAAGAAGACAATCCAGGGTTCAACAACCCATGCCCACCCCCAACACAACCCACATTACCCACACAAAACAGAAACAGAGCCATTCAGGCCCAGACAGACCAGTTAACAAACCCTGCATCTAGGAGGTACACCAGGGCATCCCAACCACCCCCACTATGGCCTACCATCAAGACAACCCTCTAAGCTACAAGTTTGCCCAGGACAAACCATTTTGAAGTCTAGTAAAAACCCATGAAACAGACACCCCAAAGCTAGAGTCCAGTAAACAGCATAGCAGAGGTAGTACATGCTCAGATGATGTTTTCTTTTGCTTAAGTCAACTTGTCTTCATCTAAGGCAGGTTTATCTATGTCCTCATAAGAGTGGAGAGTTCCAAGGAGCAACAAAACACCCAGAGCAAAGCACAAGACAACAAGAACAACAGATTTCCATTTCAGGAAAACTCCAAAAACTACTTTATTTGCTTTTGTTCAGTCTGTTTTCTTTTGTGTTTTGTGTCTGTTCTCTATAGTTGTTGAGCTCGTCCGATTGTGAGGCTCTTAATTAATGTCAGTAGAAGTAGTTTAGACCCTAAGCTGGCCCTTGGATGATCCATACATCCAATGGCTCACAAGATATCAGCCCCTCTATATAAGGAGGTCCTTGTATGTTGTTTCAAGCAGACTTTTTATGAATGAATGAATTAAACTTTGAGAAATCACTCAATGTAATCAAACTTGTGCTAAGAGCTGTAGTTTGAAGCAAGCCTGATACATCTCCAAGGTGTTTGATCAGTGCCTTGTATTGTGAGTCAAGTTATACCTGTGCTTTGCTGTGGTTAACTTACTTGCTGTTGAGTTTAGTTTAGAGTGTTTGTGCTTTGCTGTAATACTTGAAAACTATCTCTAAATCCAGTCTTTCAGTCCTTTTCTCTTGTGCCTTGCTGTAGAGGATTGTCTCTAAGTCATATCCCCTGAGTCTTTCAGTTAAACAACTCAACATCCCTAAAACAATATCCCTTGTCACTTGTTTTGTTCTCAGTTTGAATCAAGTTCATCAAGCTTACTTAAAACTTGTGAACCTTAGTAGTTTACACTCCAAATTGGTTATCAGAGCTTTGGTTGAGAGTCTTAGTGAGTTCATTTTCCCTAACTACATTTAAAAACACAAAAATAGCCCAATGAGTGAAGAGAGACTAGCAGGAGTAGAAGCAAGGATGGAGGATCTGGCTGGGATTGTAACCACCCTAACCAGAACCTTGGACCAGGTTATAGGCAACCATTTGCTTGCTGGAGGAAGAGGTAGAGGACGTGGAAGAGGCCAAGGAGGAGGCAGAGGAAGGCCACCTGATGATGAGGAGTACCCAGACTCAGATGACTCAACAAGAAGCAGAGCTTCCATCCACAGGAACACAGACAAGCATCTTAAGGTAGATATCCCTGAGTTTTCTGGTAGTCTTAATCCTGATGACTTGTTAGAATGGCTTAGAGAAGTAGAAAGGATCTTTGAGTACAAGGGATACAATGATTCCAAGTCTTTTAAAGTAGCCATCCTTAAACTGAAAGGGTATGCTTCCCTTTGGTATGAGACTATGAAAGGGTTAAGGGCTAGGGAAGGTAAAGAACCCATCAAGTCTTGGACTAAACTGAAAAAGAAACTGTTAGACAAATTTGTTGCTAAGGATTACACCCAGGATCTGTTTATCAAGTTGTCTAAGTTGAAACAAGGAGACAAACCTGTTGAATCTTATCTGAGGGAGTTTGAACAACTCACCTTACAATGTGATATAAATGAGAAACCTGAGCAAAGGATTGCTAGGTATTTAGAGGGTCTAGATAAGAACATTGCTAACAAGGTTAGGATGCAACCTCTGTGGTCATTTGATGATGTTGTCAACCTATCTCTAAGAATTGAGAAGATAGGGAAGACTAAGCCTGCTACACCAAAACCTGTTAGGCCTTTTCAAACCAGACCTTATAGTGGGTTTAGAGCCATGGATACCCCTAAGACAGCACCCCCACCTACCTTAGACAAGGGTAAGGGCATCATGGGTCAAAAGCCAAGCACTTCATTGACTGAGAACAGAATTAGGTGCTTCCAATGTCAAGGCTATGGACATTTCAGGAAGGATTGCACTTCTAAGAAGACCTTAACCATAATGGAAGTTGAGGCTTGGGAGAAAGAGGGTCTAGTTGAGTATGAGAGGGATGAGCCTGAGGTTGAAGAAGTGGTGAGTGAGGAAGAAGAGTCTAGTCAGGCGGCAATAGTGGCACTCCCTGACACAGGCCACAGCTTAGTCCTATGGAGAGTAATGCATTCACAACAGATACCTTTGGAGGAGGATCAAAGGTCACTCATTTTCAGGAGCAGATGTACCATACAAGGGAGGGTTTGTAATCTTATTATAGATGGAGGTAGTTGTACCAATGTGGCTTCTGTTACTATGGTTGATAAGCTGAAGTTGAGCACTCAAGATCACCCTCACCCCTATAAGTTAAGATGGCTGAGTAAGGGAGCAGAGGTTAAGGTGGATAAGCAATGCATGGTCCCTTTCTCCATTGGCAGTGTGTACAAGGATGAAGTATTGTGTGATGTGGTTCCAATGGATGCCTGTCACTTGCTATTTGGAAGGCCATGGGAGTTTGATAAAAGCTCCATCCACCAAGGAAGAAGCAATACCTATTCTTTCAAGCATGGGAGCAGGAAGGTGACATTAGCCCCCTTGCCACCACACCAGAAGAGCTATGGAAGTCCAAGTATGGCTGAGGATTTTAGTGGAGTTGTATTTCTATCTGAGTCAGCAATGGTCAAAGAGTGTAGTGAGGAGCAACCTATAGTAATGCTGCTATCAAAAGAAGTTCAGGAAGAGGAGTATAAGGTGATCCCTGCAGATGTTAAGCCCCTCATTGATCAGTTCAAGGAAGTGTTTCCAGAGGAACTTCCTGATGGCTTACCCCCTTTGAGAGGGATTGAACACCAAATAGACCTTGTGCCAGGGTCTGTACTACCTAATAGACCAGCCTACAGATGTGATCCTAAGGCTACACAAGAGCTGCAAAAGCAAGTTGGAGAGTTGATGAGTAAAGGGTTTGTAAGGGAGTCATTAAGCCATTATGTTGTGCCTGCATTGTTGGTTCTTAAGAAGGATGGGACTTGGAGGATGTGCATAGATAGTAAGGCTATCAACAACATCACAGTTAAGTATAGGTTCCCTATACCTAGGCTTGATGACATGTTGGATGAGCTGAGTGGCTCAAGGTTCTTTTCTAAGATTGACTTGAGGCAAGGTTACCATCAATTGAGGATCAGAGAAGGAGATGAGTGGAAGACAGCCTTCAAAACAAAGCATGGCCTTTATGAGGGGCTTGTCATGCCCTTTGGCCTGTCAAATGCCCCAAGTACCTTCATGAGATTGATGACAGAAGTGCTTAGGCCTTGCCTAGGGAGATTTGTGGTGGTATACTTTGATGATATTCTCATCTACAGCAAGAGCAAGGATGATCATTTGAGGCATCTTGAGGCTGTGTTTGAAATACTTAAGGAGAGCAAGCTCTTTGGGAAGCTTGCGAAGTGCACCTTCATGACTGAGGAAGTCAAGTTTCTAGGATATGTGGTATCTGGTAGAGGCATTTCAGTTGATCAAGACAAGATCATGGCAGTCCAGTCTTGGCCTATCCCGAGGAGTATTACAGAAGTAAGGGGATTCCATGGCTTAGCATCCTTCTACAGAAGATTCATTAAGGACTTTAGCACCATTGCAGCACCTCTCACTGAGTGCATGAAGAAGGGAGAGTTCACTTGGAATGAGAATGCTTTACAGGCTTTCAAACACATGAAGAAGCTCTTGTGCAGTGCACCTATCCTAAGATTGCCAAACTTTGATTGCCTATTTGAGGTTGAATGTGATGCAAGTGGAGTGGGAATTGGAGCTGTCCTCATCCAAGAGAAGAAACCTGTAGCCTATTTTAGTGAAAAGCTAAGTGGTGCCAAGCTAAACTATTCTACATATGATAAAGAGTTCTATGCTCTTGTCAGAGCTCTGAGGCATTGGAGTCATTACCTGAAGCCCAAACCTTTTGTCTTACACTCTGATCATGAGGCATTGAAGTACCTAGGAGGCCAGCATAAGCTCAGTCACAGACATGCTAAGTGGGTGGAGTTCCTTCAATCATTCACCTTTTCTAGCAAATACAAAGAGGGCAAACAAAATGTGGTGGATGATGCATTGTCTAGGAGGTACACTCTGCTATCAACTATGGAGCAAAGGGTTCTTGGCTTTGAGTTCATGAAGGACATGTATCAAGAAGATCCAGACTTTGCAGAGGATTGGTTGGCACAGAAAGAGGGAACAAGAACCATTGATTCACCCTACACTTTGCAAAATGGATTCTTATTTAAAGGAAACAAGCTGTGTGTTCCCAGAGGATCTTATAGGAATCTAGTGATTAAGGAGGTACATGGAAGTGGCCTTGGAGGACACTTTGGGGTTCAGAAAACTGTGGACATACTACAAGATCAATTCCATTGGCCTAAGATGATGGGAGAAGTTCAAATAGTGCGCAGAAGGTGTGGAGTTTGTCAAAAGGCCAAGAGTTCTTTCCAAGCAGGACCTTACACTCCCCTACCAGTCCCATGTAGGCCTTGGGAGGATGTTAGTATGGATTTCATAATGGCATTGCCTAGGACAGCAAGAGGGAAGGATTCTATCATGGTGGTTGTGGATAGGTTCAGTAAAATGGCACATTTCATTGCTTGCAAGAAGACTGAGGATGCTGTGAGTGTAGCAGAGCTATACCTTGATGAGGTGGTGAGGTTACATGGAGTTCCAAGGACCATTGTGTCTGACAGAGACACAAAGTTTATGAGCCATTTCTGGAGGACATTGTGGAAACTGCTTAACACTAGGTTATTGTTTAGTACCTCCCATCACCCTCAAACTGATGGCCAAACTGAGGTGACTAACAAGACCTTGGGAAGAATATTGAGGTGTATAGTCAGCAAATCTCTCAAGGATTGGGACTTGAAGTTGGCTCAGGCAGAGTTCTCTTTCAATAGAGCTCC
>JAIUZE010074037.1:0-17637 GCA_022085475.1 Heliosperma pusillum
GTAATATTTATACCATATATCATTAAATGGGTCCCACATGCTTATTATTTATTTTACAACTCCTTGTAAATATAATTAACTAATTACCTCTATCTCAAAACTCAACTAATTTAGTAATTTAACGATTAATTACTAAGTTAAATCTTATTTAATCGTATTAAAATAAGATATAAATTTATTAGTCAATTATCGCATAATTGAAAAATAAACTTAATCGAATTTGAGTTCTTAACTCAAGTTCTAACAATTAACTCTCGTACATATCGAATATATGTAATGGACTAATTAACTGTATCATATACAAATAATTAGTTACTATTTGGATTTCATCCTTTAGTGTGACCGAAAGGGATCAGTTGATCACCGCCGTCAAACGACAATAACGTCAAACTCTAGTCAGCCAACCGTTATTGATTTACGTTAATCAACTGACTAATCATATATATAGTCAATAAATATCCCAATAATATTCCTTAATAAGATTTATTATGTGGCGCACTATTTGTGGAGGACACCTACTCCAACACTCTCCCACTTGTCTGACACAAGTGTGCGACATCGATTCTCTTGTCTCTTTATCACATCTCTCACTCAACGCAAGGTGTCTTCCAGGTCGCACTTGCGATTGACAATATCTAGAGTGGTTTTCTCGATAGGGAGAGTAACTGTCTGACCGGAAAATCTACCATAGATCTCTTTCCGAGCGTGGCCATGCATTTACAGTAACTACTCCTCGAGTGGCCTAAAGATGTTTTTACCCAACGTGGGTGGACAATTCCTGTTGATCCATCTACTCTGTATGATGCAGATCACCAGGATCCAGAAGAAGTCCATCGGCCTCCTTTTACGGCACGACCTAGAACATCAACCAAAACCAATCGGAAACTGCACCGACTCAGATAGACGGTCGCCAGTCAAAAGAATCGACTTATAGGAATAATATAGAAGCCCCTGCCACGACCAGGCATCAAATTATTGATTTAAGGGTCTCTACAATGTCACTGTCCGACAGAGTGTCGAACAGTCTGTCTAATGTAAACGGCCAGTCTCTCCATGACCCCATGGTGCTGAACCAACCATCGATCGACTTACAATCTAGTCACTTCGAGACGTCACCTCAAATGAGTGACTAGGGACAAAACACTAAGTTCATCCTGTTCACTTGAATTGGGTTCAACTTTTCTTTCAACCAATTCGGATAAACAAAGTATTAAATTTTAGTCAAACTAAATAAAGGAGTTTTTAATGAAACTCTAACAATGAATGCGATTATCAAATATTTGGAAAAATTGATACGCTATCAATAATTTCATATCTTATAATCTTTAGCAATTCAAGTACATATTTCAATTCCCATTGAAATGACATGACTATCATGTTCAGCCTGCATAAGGCATGGCTAATGGATTAGCAATACTGGCCATCCTTTCATCGTTCTGATTTGCTATTTCTCTTTGTCTACGTAATCTCTTATTACATAAAACTTTCTGAGTACGTGTCTAGGTTTGAATCTAGACTTAGGACTCTTGGCCTAAAGGTAGCTCCCACTGTTTTACCAGTATAATGGGATAGGATATACAGCTTTATGAACTATTTCTAGTCCCTCCAATACTGTCGAATCCAAGCTACTTTCATATGCATCATCATATGACGCAATGTACTCCATTTCCGTTGTTAAATCCGCAATGATAAACTGCCTGGAACACTTCCAGCGGATACATGACATTTCTAATTGAAAATGTCACTCCTACTTGGAACCTTTCCAATATTATTTTCTGTTTGGAACTCTTCCAACAGATAAATCTTCTATGAAACACAGCCAGTTCGTGATTTCAAATCACTTTGATCAGTTTGAAAACTGAAGTCTGTGTAACCCTTACACGCAACTCATTTTAAACTCCAAACACATGGAACATATCTTTTAGTCCTTCGCAAGTACTAAGGATGTTCATTATGGCTATCAAGTGACTTTCACTTGGATTTGATTGCAATTGATTCATCATGCTCAAAGCATGCGAAATGTCGGATTGAGTATACATCACAGCGTATATAATTGATCCCGCAGCGGAAGTAAAAGGAATCAATTATCATGTGTTCAACTTTCTTGAACTAGTCAAAGATCTTATCAATATAAGAATTTGACTCAACGCTAATATCCTTTTAGATTTATCTTCATAAATCCAGATATCTAAAAGATGTATTCTACTTCTCCAAAATCTTCCATCATCTAAAATGATCAATATGTCTCCACATATAAGACTGATGCACACCACTTTACTCCCACTAAACTTCATGTATAAACATAATTCCTCGAGATAACGAGAAATATTTTGCAACATGATTGACACACTAATTCCAACTCTTTTGTGCTTACTTAAGACATACTCTTAAGCTTGCAAATTAACTTAGGATAATTAGGATCTACAAACCCACAGGTGAATATAAAATATACTTCCTCTTCTAGAATCGTATTCAAGAAGGTGGTTGTTGAGATCCAGTTGGCATCATACTATTATGATATGCTGTAATGGCTAAGTATATTCGAATGGATCAAAGAATTATGGTTGGTGCAAAACTCTTTGCCTACCAAGTTATCTTTGAAAACATTTTAATGTTCATCCATGCAAATTTCGATCTTAAAAATTAATTTACATTTGAAGAGGTCGTACTTCTTCAAGTAAAATTTACCAGGTCACATACCTGACCATCATGCATGGAGTCCATTACAAATCGTATGACTCTAAGCCATATCAAGAAGTTGGGATTAAAAACAGTCTTTTATAAGTCGCATTTTATAATTCATCACTATAAAGGAGCGATAAAATTCCACCTGACCTCCTAGGGTCCGAAGAAACAACTACTGAACAAGCAATGAGGAAAACTTTTTCCGAACCATATGCTCAGTTTGTGGCTCTTAAAACATTTTCTCCCACTCTGTCTTATCAAGAAATAATCGTATTTTTTATTGAAAGACAGCATCACGAGTCACAAACGCTTTGTTCTCGTGGTCCATGTGGGATTATTGAGCACTTGTTTCATTCAAATAACTTATAAATTAGGTACGCTACCTACCCATATCGTATATGGAATGAAATCAGACTGTTTTAAATGTGTTTTAATATGGTGGGAAAAGAAATAGCAGACAAAAATATTAAGATCCCAAGGTTAGTCAAATGACTCATTTTGACTTGACAAAGACAAAACCATATCGTATAAGGTTCTGTTTCTCTATTCAACAACACCTTATCTAATAATGTGTGTTAGAGAAGTTAACTTGTGAAACCATTTCACAATACTTTTGGTGAAAATAAAAGTCAATACTTAGATATTAATAGTTACGATTTAGTCGTAAGTCCTTGATCTAATGCTCCTAGTGGTTAACTACTTCACATTGAAGCTCTTTGAACTTTTCAAAGATTTCACTTAGCACCTCATTAAGTAGAGTCAAACATAATATCTACTTAAATCGTCGGTAAATCAAGTGAAGTAATCATTACCATCTCTGGTTGTGTTTGTTATTGGACCACACGTATTCTTGTGTAATGGGGCCAATAAATTACTAGTTCGATTTCCTTTTCAACAAAAGGGCACGAATCATCTTGCCTTGAATGCAAGATTCGTACACACCATAAGATTCAAAATCAGATGGGTTAGGGATAGTTGTTAATACTAGCCTCTTAATGTGCTACACAATCCAGAATTAAGATTAGACATAGGTCACCAATTTTGAGCCTTTTTCAATCTATATGACAAGTAATTACTAGTTTAGGTCAAGAATATAATTACCTTTGATTGGTATGGGATAACCATTGACCACGTATAGGCATAAAAAGATACAACGTTTGTTCTATTCACAAAAGTGAAACACTTGTGTCGTACACTTAAGTGGATACTATATTCTTTATTTAGAGGTTATGTACATAATAACGTTTATTAAAGTATACCTCTAAATCCAAAACTATATTGATCACATTATAACTTTTATATGTCTCTATAGAAATAAAACTACAATAGTTATATTTCCCTTGTAGGTCGATATTTAATTATGGTTAGTCGTCGCACGAATCATTATCATATGCATTGAATACATTGATGAAAACCATAATAGGTATCTAATACCCAAAAATAGCATTTAGCAAAATAAATGTCGATCATATAGATTTTATGGGTGAAAAATTACACCCTATTTCTAACTCTTTAGAAAACTTTGGGAAGATTCTTTTCTTGTGTCCTACACTGTAAAATAGAATCGTCAAAAGTTGGGTTCGACACCTTGCTTTGGTTTTGACTTTACTATTCAAAATAGTCTTGCCTTTATCCCTTGCCTTGTGTCAAAGTCGAGCCAACCTACTCTTGAACCTCGTCTTAACAATTAAGAATATAAACATCATTCTTAGTGCTCCCACTCACTTTCATGAATCTCTACTTAGACAAGTAAATTAGAATTATTGTGAAGACTATTCTTCATTTCATTCATGGTTTTACCTTCAAAAGGATAAACATTTCATGATGTGACTACGGTATTTGGTTATTCACGATTTTAAATAAATCAATTCACCTAGTCGTCCCAACTGATTTGGCCTCTTTTGAGGTAAGCCTCGATAAGGAGTATAATGACGACATACCAAAATACAAATATTTTCTTTGGAGCAAAATTTGATGTACCATTGTTATAAGAAGGCGTCACAAAATATTCAAAAACGCTTTTGACTAATTGTGACTTATTCATTTACTCTTCATAAGAGACATTTGCAATGGTGAATATGAGGATCAAAAGATACAATTCATTTTGTCTTTAGCTACGGTGGTATAAACGGATATTGCAATCAAAATGCTACCGTATAAAATAATGGAAACTCCTTTCCATGATTGAACGGATTTACAAGTTCATAGAAGGATAAAATATATGTCATTGCGCGAATAAAATTAAATATCAACGGAAAATAAACATTCATTGCTTATATATATTTTACTTGTAAAAACAATTTTAAACAAGTCACTCATATAATGACCCCTCACGAAATTACATAAGTGATTCCAAAACCCATCTTTAGACAAAAATAGTCATCGCATGCTACCTTTATCTAAAAATGGTAAGTCAATACTTGACTAATTCTACACTTAGAACTCTTGTTTGACGGATTTCAACTAAATCCATCTCCTAGTCCCAAGATAACGCTTATCTCGTTGAGTCCAATCCAATTTTGGCTTGTGATCGCATCACCCTACTTACCCGAGGTAAAAAGGGACCCACGAGCGTGGTAGCCCTAATGAACACGGGGTTCATAGGTGTTACTAATTGGTAAGGCTAAATCTCAATTTTTTTTTTTTTAAGTTATGTGAGAGGTCTTGTCAATTTTGTTATTAATTCCCTATAAGCGAACTAAGTCGGTGAATTGTGAATAACGTTGAATTGACAATAACGATAAATAAAATGCATGTGTGACGATTTTGGCATGAGCGAAAATAAAGCAAGCAATCAAGTAACAATAAAATCCTAGTATGGCCACCTAGATAATCAAAATTTACTAGATAGTTACAAATTCGGAAACCAACTCTTTGGTCCCTTGCCTCTTCACTTGGAACACCTTCCAAAATGGCACCGTCTTAAAGGAGTCACCGGTCTTCATAAAATAATTACAAATGTACAAATATACAAAATCCTATTATACATTTATACTATAAAATAAAATTATTAAATTATACAAACCGGCGATACGAGATCGCAATAAAATTACAACCAAAACGTTATTCCCTTACATTACGGGTAATAACGATAAAAATTAACTAGGCCATACTAGGTACAAAATTTGCATCAATTATTAAATAAATGACATTCATTCATTCAAACATAAATAAAATAAATTGCTGCAAAATTCATGCCAAAATCGTCCTAGATTCAATTCATGCTCATTGTAGCTCGATTTTTTTCGGGATTTATTGATTTTTAACCATTAAAAATCACTATCAACATTTAAATCGCATTTAAATTCAAACTAATTAACTAAACTATTTTAGAACTCAAAATTAGTCACTACTAATTTTTTTGGTCATTAATTAGATCGATTTGATTTCATTTGCTAAATATTACGGTTTAATCATAACAATTATGAAATAAAACCAAAATAAAATATAAAAATCATAAAATTTGAAACCAAAAATTTTTTACATTCTGGAACAATTCCAGGAACTATAAAAATAAAAAACATTTGCTCAAAAAACTTAAATTAATTTTATGAACAAATAGCTTTGTATTTAATGGTTTTATCAAATAAAAACATTAGATATAGTAAAACAGTGAAACAAATTATGAAATTTCACCAGGAGTATCAACATCAGAATGTGAAATGTACAAAAAATTTTCAAGACCAGAAATGGACGTTTCAATTTTATGAACATTATAATCTCATATTATCGACTTTTATCGTATAAACATCAATGAACATGCAATACATAAGTAAAATTCACGAAATTTTACATACAATATGTAAGAAATGCATGTGAGATCATATTAAAATTTCATGGCCAGAATCAACATGGAACTATTTTTAGTTAACTTTTAACTCATAAAATGCATGTTAACTCGGTTTAAACGCCAAAAATCAAAATAAATAGCAAATTAATCCCTAAAATCACGAAATTTGACCACAAACATTTTTGAGGTCAGTAGGTATACATACACCAAAATGTTTCGTCAGAAACGTATTTTAACTCAAAATATTTGATTTATTAGTTATCTTATAACTTTAATAAAATGTCCAAAATAACATGCATGCTACAGCTAGCTCTGATACCATTGAAAGTCCATAGACCTTAGTTTAGAATCCTCTCTAATTATTTACTAAATTACTTATTAATATAGTTTATATTGATCTATGTAACATGCATGCAAATATAAAGACATTTATATAAGAAAAGAAATTTCCTCACATTTATATGGAAAATATAAGGGCACAACAAGAACTCCTTCTTGTTGTTCTTGAGCTATAAATATGGATGAACACAAACTATCTCCAAAGTAGAAGATCTCCTCTAAGTTTCACCAAGATTAACCCAAATAATCTACCCTTATTATTAACTAGATAATAAGATAGATATAATACTACTAATATTATGACTATATTACTACACTAGTAATACTTAGTAAATATTAGTATTTGAGAGTTTTTAGTGAGAGGAAGAATTTTAGAAAGAAGTATGACAATTGCACAAAATCAAGTGATCATAAAAATGAACAACTTTTGTTCATTATTAAGGCCATAAGGCCGGATCCTCATGTCCAAAATTGGACTATTATTTGTTCAATTTTATCACATGCATTTGAGTGGAGTGTTGTAGAAAAGATGATGATTGTTTTATACTTGTTATGTCACTTTCAATAAGTAACTAAAGAGTACAAACAAGAACAAAATCATCACCCTTGTCACTACATCTTAACCGGCCACAATTGGTCTACTTAGGTCCATTTTGATTTTTGATATTTGTCTCACAAATACTTATTGATCATATGGTTAATTATCTTGTATAATTAAGTGTTAATTTGATCATATAACAATTATATGACTCAATTAAATAAATAATATGTACTTACCATTTTAAGTAATATTTTACCATTATATCAATATATAATGGGTCCCACAATGCATGGTTAATTTATTTTACAACTCCTTGTAAATATAATTAACTAATTACCTCTATCTCAAAACCTCAACTAATTTAGTAATTTAACGATTAATTACTAAATTAAATCTTATTTAATCGTATTAAAATAAGATATAAATTTATTAGTCAATTATCGCATAATTGAAAATAAGCTTAATCGAATTTGAGTTCTTAACTCAATTTCTAACAATTAACTCTCGTACATATCGAATATATGTAATGTACTAATTAACTGTATCGTATACAAATAATTAGTTACTATTTGGATTTCATCCTTTAGGTGTGACCGAAAGGGATCAGTTGATCACCGCCGTCAAACGACAATAACGTCAAACTCTAGTTAGTCAACCGTTATTGATTTACGTTAATCAACTGACTAATCATATATATAGTCAATAAATATCCCAATTATATTCCATAAAAAGATTTATTATGTGGCGCACTATTGTGGAGGACACCTACTCCAACACGGACCTGATTACTGTGGTACTGACTATGGCGTCGAGAGTTTTGGAGGGTATAGAGGTGATTTTAGTGGTCACCAAGTAGATGAGTACCAGTCCTTAGGAGCCAGCAACCCTACCGGGATCGTTGCTTCTAGTAGTAGTTATTATTCTGCAGATGATACCTACTATACATATGCTTCTGGATCCGCATCCGAGCCGCCTCCTTCAGAGAGGAGAGGCCTTAGCTGGTGGCCTTTGAGATGAGATGATAACAAGCACCCCTTGTTTATACTAGCTTGGGGGAAGCCAGACATTTTGTAAGCTTTTCTTTCTTTCTTTTATTTTTAGCATTTTTAGTTTTCTTTTTAGCCCCTTTTCCCATTAGAATTTCATCTTGTTTCTCTGTTCTATGTGCTACCAATCGTTTCTCGGTTTGCTTCTATTAGAATTGCATGCACATTGAGGACAATGTGAAGTTTTAGCTTGGGGGAGGATTTGCATTTAGGACTTACTGCATTTAGGATTGCATTTAGATTTTTACTTTTCTCACTAGCTTATTTTCTAATTTTATTAGTTTATCTTTTCGAAAAAATCAAAAAAGACAAAAAGAAAAGATCATTTCCATCTTACATTTCTCAATTTATAGTTTTTATAAAGCTGATGTTTCATTATGTTATGAGGAATTATGCATTCATGGGGATGTCTTGTACAAAGTAGGTACAAAGTTGCATTTGGACTTAATTAAGCTTGATCTTGACTTTGGCAAGCCACTCATATTGTAAGGTAGAGCCTCCAGTGGTCGGTACATCTGAACCCGATCCCAGTTTAGGAGTGAGTAGTTTCTCCTTATATTCTGTGTCACATCAAAACGCATAAGTATGGTTTTTATTCCATTTTCTATAAGTATTACTATCATGATCTACATTTTGAAGCCATTTACTCGTGTCCACATTTCGCATTTCCCAAAAACACCCTTCTTCCTAGCTACATTACATTATTGCCTACCCTTGTTGAGCTAGTAACTGACTTTATGTGTAGGGGTGTTCTGTGCTTTTGCGATGTTTGATAATGCCACCATTTGGTGTGAACCTGTTGTCTCGGGATTGCTGATTCCCGTGTTTTTCGGTGAAAGGAAGTTTGAAAAGAAAAAGAAAAAAAAGGGAGCTTTGAAAAAAAAAAAATGAAAGAGAAAAAGCTCAAAAGGAAAAAAAGAAGAGAAAAAGAAGAGAAAAACGCTTCCATGAATGAAAAGGAAAAGAAAGAAAAATTTTGGGAAGTCGTAACTTGATTTGTCATGTTTAATAAGCCAACATGTTGCTTTTGGCTTTGACTATTATTTATGGAAATTGGTATGAATTGGATTGAGTATCCACTACACATTTGGTTATTACTAGCTTGACTCAAAGCCCCACATCACCAAAATCGTTTGTCCACTTTCTTACCCAAATTTCCCAAGCCTCTTCTTTATTTCTCTTGGCTTCTTACATTACATTTTCATCATGATTAGTCTTACTTAATGAATTTGGATTGTCTACCATACTAGACTGCGGGCACATTCTTACAAGTTGTAGATAGGAGAGTGTCACTTCAAATTTGAACCAATATTTCCTATTTCACAAAAAATTAAGTGAAGAGTGTATCGAAAGAGTCCATAGTTAATAAGATCATGCAAAAGCTGAAAAAGTCCAAAGAATATTTTCTATGCTGCGCCGTTATGTAAATCTCAACCATGATTCGCACTTTCCTTCGCCCTTGTTGTTTCGGGTTTATGATTCATCTACTTGTTAAGAGCTTATTTATGAGATTTGGATGATAGATTGATCATTGTTTGATACCCTTGTCCTGGTTATGATTGTTATGTTTGCTTGAGGACAAGCAAGGGTTTAGCTTGAGGGAGTTTGATAAGCGATATTTTGTACTAATTTATCCCCCGTTTTAGCTCGATTTCTATATGATTTATGCACTTTGTAAAGTGATTAACGAGCTAATATTGCTATTCTAGTTGTTTTGCGTACTTTGTCTCGTTTTATAGGAAATGAAGCGTTTTTGCTATATTTTCTTACTTTATGGAGCAAAGGCACTAGAATACGAGTTTTCGAGGAACCGATGATAGCAATATCACGATTTGACTACGATTCCGCTACATCCTTCGTCAAATGGACTCATCTTGGACTTTGACTTTGTTTCTCAAAGGAAAACATCAACCCAAGTCAAAGGAAGACTAGCCCAAGCCCAATTACGTGTTGCATTGACCAAGACCAAGGCACTAGAATACGAGTTTTCGAGGAACCGATGATAGAAATTTCACGATTTGACTACGATTCCGCTACATCCTTCCTCAAATGGACTCATCTTGGAGTTTGACTTTGTTTCTCAAAGGAAAACATCAACCAAAGTCAAAGGAAGACTAGCCCAAGCCCAATTACTGAAAGTCCTAGACCTTTAATTAGACTCCTCTAATTAGATCATTAAATTACATTAAGTTAATGATTTAGGATCTAGTTATCATGCATGCAAATATAAAAGCATAAAAGAAAAGATAAGACCAAAACATCCTTACATTGGGATTTTTCAGCTCAATATGGCCACAATACGAACTCCTTCTTATTGTTCTTGAGCATGAAATTAAGTGGATGATCCTCCAAAAATAACCTCCAAAGTAGAAGGTCTCCTTCTTGTTGCACCCAAGATTAAACCCAAATAATCTTACCTTATTATTAACTAGATAATAAGTAAGATAAATAGTAAGATAAATACTACTAATATTATTGTATTACTACACTAGTAATATGTAGAGAATATTAGTATATTTGAGAGTTTAGAGCGAAGTTGAGTATTTTAGAGAGATATGTCAAAACAAGTGAAAAAACAAGAAGTAAGTAATGAACAACCAAAGTGCTCTATTTGAGTCAATTTTGGCCGGTCATCTACTCACCAAAAGAGGTGATTTTCTTCCTTATTTTATTCACATGCAAAGTGGTAGAGTGTAGTGTTAGTATGTAATGATTTTAGGTTACTATTCATGTCATAATCACATGTTGCTTGTGAGTATGAATAAGAGCAACCATCATCACCAACTACTACATGTAAACTGGCCATGTGAGGCCTATTTTGATCCATTTTGATTTTTGATATTTGTCCCACACATACTTATTAATCATATGCTTAATTATCTTATATAATTAAGTGTTAATTTGATCATATAACTATTATATGATACAAATAAATGAATAATATGTACTTAAAATTTTAAGTAATATTTTACCATTATATCTATATATAATGGGTCCCACAATGCTTAGTTAATTTATTTTACAACTCTTTGTAAATATAATTAACTAATTACCTCTATCTCAAAACCTCAACTAATTTAGTAATTTAACGATTAATTACTAAGTTAAATCTTATTTAATCGTATTAAAATAAGATATAAATTTATTAGTCAATTATCGCATAATTGAAAAATAAACTTACTCGAATTTGAGTTCTTAACTCAATTTCTAACAATTAACTCTCGTACATATCGAATATATGTAATGTACTAATTAACTGTATCGTATACAAATAATTAGTTACTATTTGGATTTCATCCTTTAGGTGTGACCGAAAGGGATCAGTTGATCACCGCCGTCATACGACAATAACGTTAAACTCTAGTCAGCTGAGCGTTACCGATTTACGTTAATCAACTGACGTGGAGTATCAAAATATACTAATCATGCCACGTATATTCCAAATGAGATTTATTATATAAATGCACTATTGTGGAGGACACTTACTCCAACAATCTCCCACTTGTCCGATACAAGTTGTGCATGTAGCAACACTATTGCAGAGGACTCCTCCTCCTACAATTTCTCCAACTTGTCTCGACAAGTTGTGTGCTAACGATTCTCTTGTCTCTTTTGCGTCACATCCTCCCACTCATTGCAAGGTGTCTTACAGGTCGCACTTGCAATTGAAAATTATAAATAGAGTGGTTTTCTCGATCTTGGAGAATAACTGTCTGACCGGAAAATCTACCAGAGATCTCTTCCGAGCGTGGCCACATATTTCCAGTTACTACTCCTCGAGAGGCCCGAAGATGTTAATACCCAACGTGGGTGGACAATTTCTGTTGACCCATCTTACACTGTATGATGGAGATCACCATGACCCAGAAGATGTCCATCGGCCTCCTTTCACGGCACGACCTAGGACAAAAACCAAAGTCAATCGGAAACTACACCGACTCAGGTAAATGGTCCCCAGTCTAAAGAATCGACTCATAGGAATAAAATAGAAATCCCCGCCACGACCAGGCTTCAACAATTTTGATAAGGGACTCTATTATGGTCACTGCCCGACAGAGTGTCTCCACAGTATGTCTATGTAAACGACCAGTCATCTCCATGACCCCATGGTGCTGAACCTGTTGGAGTAGGTGTCCTCCACAATAGTGTGCCACATATTGAATCTTATTAAGGAAAATAATTGGGATATTTATTGACTATATATATGTTTAGTAAGTTGATTAACGTAAATCAATAACGGGAGTTAATTGTTAGAAATTGAGTTAAGAACTCAAATTCGATTAAACTTATTTTTCAATTATGCGATAATTGACTAATAAATTTATATCTTACTTTAATACGATTAAATAAGATTTAACTTAGAAATTAATCGTTAAATTACTAAATTAGTTGAGGTTTTGAGATAGAGGTAATTAGTTAATTATATTTACAAGGAGTTGTAAAATAAATTAACTAAGCATTGTGGGACCCATTATATATTGATATAATGGTAAAATATTACTTACAATGTTAAGTACATATTATTTATTTAATTGAGACATATAATTGTTATATGATCAAATTAACACTTAATTATACAAGATAATTAACCATATGATCAATAAGTATTTGTGAGACAAATATCAAAAATCAAAATGGATCCAACTAGGCCAACATGGCCGGTTATGATGTAGTTACATGGTGATGATTTTTTCTCTTGTTTACATTCTTTAGTTACTAATTGAAAGTGACATAACAAGTAGAATATAATCATCACTTGTTCTACAACACTCCACTCTAATGCATGTGATCAAATTAAACAAAATAAAAGTCCATTTTTAGACAAGGTGGTCCGGCCTCATGGCCTATAAAATGAGCAATATTGTGTTCATTTTTTTACCACTTCATTTTGTGCTTGTTTTCTTACTTCTCTCAAAAACCTCATCTTCTCACTAAAACTCTCAAATACTAATATTTACTAAGTATTACTAGTGTAGTAATATAGTCATAATATTAGTAGAATAATATCTATCTTATTATCTAGTTAATAATAAGGGTAGATTATTTGGGTTAATCTTGGTGCAACTTAGAGGAGATCTTCTACTTTGGAGATTATTTGTTTTCATCCATATTATTAGCTCAAGAACAACAAGAAGGAGTTCTTGTTGTGCCCATATATATTTCCATATCAATGTGAGGAAATTTCTTATTTTATATAAATGTCTTTATATTTGTATGCATGTTACATAGATCATTAAATACTAAATTAACAAGTAATTTAGAAACTAATTAGCGGAGTCTAATTAAGGTTTATGGACTTTCATGTGGTATCAGAGCTAGCTTGTAGCATGCATGTTCATTTTGGACATTTTTATTAAAGTTATAAGATAACTAATAAATCAATGATTTTGAGTTAAAATACGATTCTGACAAAACATTTTGGTGCATGTATACCTACTGACCTCAAAATGTTTGTGGTATAGTTTCGTGATTTTAGGGATTAATTTGCTATTTATTTTGATTTTTGGCGTTTAAACCGAGTTAACATGCATTTTATGAGTTAAAAGTTAACTAAAAATAGTTGCAAGTTGATTCTGGCCATGAATTTTTAATATGATCTCACATGCGTTTCTTACATATTTTATGTAAAATTGCGTGACTTTTACTTATGTATTGCATGTTCATGTATTTTTATACGATAAAAGTCGATGATATGAGATTATAATGTTCATAAATTTGAAACTTCCATTTGTGGTCTTGAAAATTTTTTGTACCTTTTAAATTATGATGTTGATACTCTTGGTGAAATTTCATAGTTTGTTTCACTGTTTTACTATATCTAATGTTTTTATTTGATAAAACCATTAAATGCAAAGCTATTTGTTCATAAAATTAATTTAAATTTTTTGAGCAAATGTTTTTTTATTTTTATAGTTCCTGGAACTGTTCCAGAATGTAAAAAAGTTTTTGGTTTCAAATTTTATGATGTTTATATTTTATTTTGGTTTTATTTCATAATTGTTATGATTAAACAGTAATATTTAGCAAATAAAATCAAATCAATCTAATTAATGACCAAAAAAATTGGTAGTGACTAATTTTGAGTTCTAAATCAGTTTAGGTAATTAGTTTGAATTTAAATGTGATTTAAATGTTGATATTGATTTTTAATGGTTAAAAATCAATAAATCCCGTAAAAATCGAGCTATAATGAGCATGAATGTGCTTAGGACGATTTTGGCATGAACTTTGCAGCAATTTATTTTATTTATGTTTGAATGAATGAATGTCATTTATTTAATAATTTATGCAAATTTTGTACCTAGTATGGCCTAGTTATTTTTAATCGTTATTACCCGTAATGTAAGGGAATAACGGTTTGGTTGTAATTTTATTGCGATCTCGTATCGCCGGTTTGTATAATTTAATAATTTTATTTCATAGAATAAATGTATAATAGGAATTTGTATATTTGTATATTTGTAATTATTTTATGAAGACCGGTGACTCCCTCAAGACGGTGCCATTTTGGAAGGTGTTCCAAGTGAAGAGGCAAGGGACCAAGGAGTTGGTTTCCGAATTTGTAACTATCTAGTTAATTTTGATTAGCTAGGTGGCCATACTAGGATTTTATTGTTGCTTGGTTGCTTGCTTTATTTCCGCTCATGCCAAAATCGTCACACATGCATTTATTTACCGTTATTGTCAATTCAACGTTATTCACAATTCACCGACTTAGTTCACTTATAGGGAATTAATAACTAAATTGACAAGATCTCTCACATGTTTAAAAAATTGAGATTAGCCTTACCAATTAATAACACCTATGAATCCCGTGTTCATTAGGGCTACCACGCTCGTGGGTCCCTTTTTACCTCGGGTAAGTAGGGTGATACGATCACAAGCTAAAATTGGATTGGACTCAACGAGATAAGCGTTATCTTGGGACTAGGAGATGGATTTAGTTGAAATCCGTCAACCAAGAGTTCTAAGGGTAGAATTAGTCAAGTAACGACTTACCATTTCTAGGTAAAAGTAGCATGCGATGACTATTTTTATTTAAAAAATGGGTCTTGGAATCATTTATATAATTTAGTGAGAGGTCATTATATGAATGCTAAACTTGTTAAAATATTTTTTCAAGTAAATTAACAATGAATGTTTATATATTTCTTTTTGTTGTAGTTACCATATTCGCATAATGTCAACACCATCAAACGTTGCATCCTTGGGTAAGGACTCATGGTTAAGATCCGTCATGGACAAGTGTGTCCTTAAGGATGACGGAAGTAACTTCGTTGAATGGGAGTCAACAATCAAGAGCGCCGCGTTATCCGATAACGTGCTTCGCTACTTGGTTGAAGAGCCCCTCACCGAACCCGCGCCTAGATCGTCCGCGGTGGTTCGGGCCGAGTATGACCTTTATTTGAAGGTTGCTAATGACGTCAAGAATGTCTTGATTTGGTCAATCTCACCCAAACTCAAACTCCAATTGATTTCTCTCAATGCATATGCGATATTCACGAGAATCACTTCGATGTTTTTGCAAGCCCCTCAAATTCTCCAATATGAGGCGATTACGAAATTCTTTGACACTAAGCTTCAAAGGGGCCAAAAGGTTGGCCAACACGTGCTCAAAATGGTTGAGCACGCGGACACCTTAGAGCGTCTAGGGTGCAAAATTCCGAAGAATTTGGTGGTGGGTAAGATCCTTCATTCACTCTCACCTAAGTTCACCCAATTTAGGGTGAACTATAACATGAATGGCATGGACAAGAGTTTCCATGAACTCCATACACTCCTCACCGCCAAGCGGAGAGGGACATGGAGGCTAGGTGGGAGTTGAACCCAGGACTTTCTTTTCCATGAAAATGAATAATCATGAACCTTGGGGTTAAGGAAGGACAGGGAAGGGTTAAGACTCTTTCCAAGAAATCCGTCAAGGGAAATGGGCAAGGTCTTAACCAGCCAGCCCACAAGTCAAAAACAAACAACGCGGATGCGGATTGCTTTATTGTAATGGCAAAGGGCATTGGAAAGTCGCAATTGCCCCAAGTACTTGAAAGCAGAAAGACGGTTGTGTGACAACGTCAGGGTAAAATTCTTTCATCACTCTATATGATAGATATTACTTTGCTAGTACCTCTTCTTGGGTATTTGATACCGGTTGTGGTTCTCCCCTTTGTAATCATGTACAGGGGCTGAGGGACGTGCAAGCACTAGCCAAGGGTGACGTGGACCTACGCATGGGAAATGGAGCTAAGGTAGCCGCAGTTTCCGTGGGCACCTACGTTCTTCTTTTGCCTAATGGTTTAGAGTTGTCTTTAAATAATTGCTATTATGTACCAACTCTTACCAAGAACATTATCTCCATTTCCGTCTTAGACATGGAAGGATTTTCATTTTGCATTAAGAACAACTGTTGTACTTTTTCACTTAATGAAATGGTTTATGGCGAGGCCATTTCTATTGGAGGTATTTATGTTTTAGATATTGCAAAAGAGGTCTATCATGTAGAAAACAAGAAGCTCAAAACAGTTGAACCTAATCAATCATACATTTGGCATTGTCGTTTAGGGCACATAAACGAACGACGCATAAAGAGACTTGTTTCATCTAAAGTACTCAAACCATTCGATTACGAATCTTATGGCGTATGCGAATCTTGTCTTCTAGGCAAGATGACTCGTGCTCCTTTACGGGAAAAGGGACACGAGCAAGTGAAGTATTAGGACTTATACACACGGATGTATGCGGTCCAATGACTATCCGAGCTAGAGGTGGTTATCACTACTTCATTACTTTTACCGACGACTTGAGTAGATATGGATATGTCTACTTGATGAGGCATAAAAGTGATGCTTTTGAAAAATTCAAAGAATTTCAAAGTGAAGTAGAAAACCAATTGAATAAAAAGATTAAAACCATACGATCCGATCGTGGTGGTGAATACTTGAACCATGAATTTGATTCACACCTTAAAAATTGTGGTATAGTATCACAATGGACTCCTCCTGGAACACCTCAATTAAACGGTGTATCCGAAAGGAGAAATCAAACTTTATTAGATATGGTTCGATCTATGATGAGTCTAACAGAGCTTTCTGATTATTTTTGGGGTTTTGCTATCTTATCTGCAATATTTTCCCTAAATCGAAGCCCGACTAAAGTGGAAAACAAGACTCCATATAAGATATGGACAGGAAAAGTCCCTTATTTGTCCTTTATGAGAATTTGGGGATGCGAGGCTTTTGTTA
>JAIUZE010074038.1:0-39305 GCA_022085475.1 Heliosperma pusillum
TATTTACCTTGGACCTATATTCGGTTCTTATGATTGTATATTATTATACACTCTTTTATTTCCCGTTTTGGATATTTCTTTTGTATAATATTATTTCCTTTTTGTTATGAACCTTTTTTTATTTAAGACACCTTTGTTATGTATTCTCATCTTTTATTTAGTTAAATTATTTTTTTTATTTTTATTTTTCCGCAAATTTGAGGGTGTCACAGAAACAAGGTTTCAGTTTTTGTGTTTACTTCAAATCTGCCTTTCATTCATTAGAAACAAGCCTTATATAGGCATTAGGATTACATCTTGAACGTCCAAACACATCTAAGGTTAATAATGATCCTCAAAAGAAAACAAAATAACAACTACAAACTGATACAAACTGAAATAAAGTGAACAATAGAAAACAGCTATGAAAAGGACAGGTTCCTTGTTGCCTTGCTGCTGCTTTGTTATATGGTACATAGTGGACTTTTTGCTTGGTGTTTTGGTCCTAAACTGGAGTAGTATTAGTCCCCAAAGTCTGAGCAAAAAGCCCTTGAGTCTGCTTGGCTAAAAGAGGAAACTTTGAGAGTGACATCTGAACTCCTTCTGGATAGGTGAGAACTGGACTGTTGAACTTGGCTTATGTTTTGAGGGGTGTTCCTGGCGTTTTCTGAGGAAGGTTTCCTGGACAAAAAGTAAGTAGACCCTCCCTAGAGTCATGCCCCATAGTTGGTTAGGAGTCCCTAAGCTTGGAAGTTGCCCTGAGACCCTCCCCAAGGCACTACTACTGGCTGGTTTTCCTGAGGTTTTGTTGGCTTATTTTGTGAGTCTGTTTTGTGTCTTGGTTGGCTCTGGCTCGTGTCATGGCTACCACTGGCTCGTGTCATGGCTTACTTGCTTAGGCCTGGACTATACAAAGCATTAAGATAGCTTTTGGCATAGGGTGAGGTTGGTATTGAATCATGGTTGGACTGATCATATGTTGTTTGGTCTTGTCTTTGAGCATGGCATTGAATTCCTGTTTGCCTGGTTTCATTCGGATAACTTACAAATTAGGTACGCTACCTATCCATATCGTATATGAAATAAAATCCGAGTGTTTTAAATGTGTTATGATATGATGGGAAAAGAAATAGCAGACAAAATAATAAAAGCCCAAGGTTAGTCAAGTGGCTCAGTGTGACTTGACAAAGATAAAACCATATCGTATAAGGTTCTGTTTCTCTATTCAACAACACCTTATCTCATAATGTGTGTTTAGAGAAGTTAATTCGTGAAACTATTTCGCAATACTTTTGGTGAAAATCAAAGTCATTACTTAGATATTGCTTGTTACGATTTGGTCGTAAGTCCTTGATCTAATATTCTTGGTGGTTAACTACTTCACATTAAAACTCTTTGAACTTTTCAAAGATTTCCCTTAGCACCTCATTAAGTAGAATCAAACATAATATCTACTTAAATCGTCGGTAAATAAAGTGAAGTAATCATGACCATCTCTGGTTGTGTTTGTTATTGGTCCACACATATTCTTATGTAATAGGGCCAATAACTCACTAGTTCGATTTCCTTTTCAATAAAAAGGGCACGAATCATCTTGCCTTGAATACAAAATTCGCACTTACCATAAGATTCAAAATCAAATGGTTTAGGGATAGTAGTCAATACTAGCCTCTTAATGTGCTACACAATCCAGAATTAAGATCTGATTAGGGTTACCAATTTTGAGCCTTTTACAATCTATATGACAAGTAATTTCTAGTTTAGGTCAAGAATATAATTACCTTTGATTGGTTGGCATAACCATTCACCAAGTACATGCATAAAAAGATACAACGCTTGTTCTATTCACAAAAGTGAAACACTTATGTCGTACACTAAGGTTGATACTATATTCTTATTTAGAGGTTGTGTACATAATAACTTTTATTAAAGTATACCTCTAAATCCAAAACTATATTCAACACATTATAACTTTTATATGTGTCTATAGAAAAATAGAAACTACAATAGTTATATTTCGCTTGTAGGTCGACATTTAATCATGGCTAATCGTCACACGAATTATTATTATATGCATTGAATACATTGATGAGAACATAATAGTTATCTAATACCCAAAAATTGCTTTTTAGCAAAATAAATGTTGATCATATAGATATTATGGATGAAAGTACTTTTAGGTGTAGTACACCCAATTTCTATTTCTCCAAAAACTTGGGGCAGATTCATTTGTAGTGTCTTTCACTGTAATAATAGAATCATCAAAAGTTGGGTTCGACACCTTGCTTGGGTTTGACTTTGCTATTCAAAATAGCCTTGCCTTTTGCCCTTGCCTTGTGCCAAAATCGTGCCAACCTATTCTTGAACCTCGTCTTATTCTTAACAATTAAGAATAAAACATCCCTCTTAGAGCACCTACTCGCTTTCATGAATCTCTATATAGACAAATAGATTAGAATTATAATGAAGACTATTCTTCATTTTATTCATGGTTTTACCTTCAAAAAGGATAACCTTTCATGAAGTGACTACGATTTTCTTTGAAGCAAAAAGATTGATGCACCATTGTAATAAGAAGATGTCATTTTAAAAACTCAAAATGATTTTGACAAAGTGTGACATATTCATATATTCTTCATAAGAGACATTTGGAATGGTTAATATGAGGATCAAAAGGAAAAATTCATTTTGTCTTTAGCTATGGTGGTTTAAACGGAGATTTAAATCGCAATCAAAATGTTACCGTATAAATTAATGGAAACTCCTTTCCATTATAGAACGGATTTACAAGTTTGTAGAAGGATAAAATATTTGTCATTGCGCGAATAATATAAATATCAACGGAAAATAAACAATCATTGCTTATATATAATTTACTTATAAAACAATTTTGACAAGTCACTCATATAATGACCCCTCACGAAATTATATAAGTGATTCCGAGACCCGCATTTTAGATAAAAATGAACATGGTATGCCACTTTTATGTAATAAACTGTAAGTCAACATTTTGACTAATTCTACCCCTAGAACTCTCGGTCGACGAATTTCAGCCAAATTCATCTCCTAGTCCCGGGATAACGCTTATCCCGTTGAGTCCAACCCAATTTAGGCGTGTAATCACATCACCCTACTTACCCGAGGTAAAAAGGGTGCACGTTGTGGTTGCCCTAATGAACACGGGGTTCATAGGTGCTTCAATTGGTAAGGCTAAATCTCAATTTCTTTTTAAGTTATTTGAGAGGTCTTGTCAATTTAGTTATTAATTCCCTATAAGTGAACTAAATCGGTGAATTTTGAATAACGTGGAATTGACAATCGAGATATAAAATGCATGTTAGCGATTTTGGCATGAGCGAAAAAAAAAACATAAAGCAAGCAAATAATAAATCCTAGTATGGCCACCTAGCTAATCTAATTAACTAGACGATTACAAAATCGGAAACCAATTCCTGGCCCCTTGCCTCTTCATGGAACATTGTGACAACCCTCGAGAATGCGGAAATAAAACATAACAAGCATGTGATTTATATAGCGGAAAATACGATATTTTAAAAACCTTTATACATGCAAGATAGAAATACGAGGAATGTCAAATAATTACAAACAAAATAGAATATACTACAAAGAGACGAAATCTCTCAAAATGTTATCAATGTCAAAGTGATTAGCAAACTAGCTAATAAACGTCCAGAGGTGTTTCATCCAGGGACAACGCCCGCTAGCTCACACCCGAACCCAAAATACCACAAGCAAAAAGCCATCCAATCAAGCAACCTGTTCATCCATGAAAAACATGAACGCCACAGTCAGTGGGGGAGTAACTCCGGGTTCTCCCAGCCATATCACATTAAACGTACATAGAAGGAAATACAAAAGTAGAAGCATGCATATATAGATATACATGTGAAATACGATAAGAATAGATAGGCAATTCAATATATAATGATAAGCACATATGAAGTACAATCCGTAACCATCATGTTATACAAAGACTCGGGGAAGACACTCTTAGGCAACCGAATACGCTCACTAGGGCTTACATCTCACCGTTAGCGCTATAAGTTTGATAAGAGTGAGACTCGACAAACAAACCATGCCAAGTCATGGTATGACCATGAATAATCAATCATGTAATCACCCATCCACACATAACAATACAATGACGACCTCTCTCACGGTAAATGAAACGCACTAGCACCGTGTACATGGCAAGTATGATTAACAGGCATCCACAGGAGAAAAACATTCCCTCAACGCATACACGATGACATTTCGTATATGTAGACTAATTTCCTCCTGGTAGGAACGACGATAATAATACGGTTCCTAATCTAAATCTGGCCAGACTCCCAGAATCGCATTTTCCGGTTCGACAAGCGATGACATTTCGCATCCAAGACTCGGTCAATCATGACGCCGAGTACCCCAAATTCGGTAGAAATTCACGAAAGAGGCGGAAAAGAGCTCGAGCCTCATAACAAGCGGTACGCTACATGCAAATAACACCACCTCGCAAGTACACAACATTTGACGGCCGGGTCGATCAACGCAAGCGTTCGCCTCCCAACAACGTCGTCGTATGCCCACTAACACATGCAATTAAGCAGTAGGATACCTCCCCGTTCCGACATTCCAGCCTTACGAACGTGGAGGTAGCCAAGGGAATGAGAGTACAAAGCACATAACAAAATAGTGCTCAAACCGTAACATTTGTAAAAACCGACTCAAAGTGGGACATACCAAAAACCGTCACAAAACATGAGAATAGGGAATTATATAAACTTAACTATGATAAAAATGAATCAATACATGATACATAAGCATTAGAACAAGTTTATGAAGCATAATGAATAAAAACATAGATCACCTCTCCAAAACAACGTTGTTTGGAAACCAACGAAAACAAGGGTCCACTTCAAACAGTCATAACTAGAGTTCTAGACATGCAAATGCAGAAATTCCAAATGGAGGTGATATCTTATCCTCTTACGGTTCCAACGGGATGTCACAAGCCCAAAACAAGCAAGTAACGAAGGAGATATGATCATTTTACGAAAAGGGGTCAGTGCAGGAAAACAGCAGTCGGCAGCGAGTAACGCTGCCTGCGCCACCACGACGCAGCCTGCGTCCTACGACGCTGCCTGCATCCAATAACGCTGCCAGCGTCCTTCACGTAATTCAGGCATGATCAAAATCAACATGTTATCAACAACTAAATCCTCATTTATCATCACAAACCATCAATTCTCATATCAATTAACAACTAACAACATCCATCAACAACAACACAAGTCCTAAACATACTAACCATAATCTAAATACGATTACTAGCCTAGAAAACACATAAAACACGTAAATGATATCGAGTAACCCTTCACCGTTACCTTTTCGCGTCTTTAATCGATTTCTAGAAAGTCTCCACCTACATACAATTAGATAACAAAAGATGAATATAATTCACCTTGAGAAAGACGGATAATTTAAAAAGCGAGAAAGACGGTAATTTTATTACCAATACGGATAGAGGAAGATAAGAGGGAAAGAATAAGACGAACTTACGTGAATTTGAACAAGAAATGAGCGAGTTATGACGATTCTAAGATCGGATGAAAATGGAGGCAAAGTTTTGGGTTTCTTAGAGAAGAAGAAATGTTGAGTTGTGTTTGTGTGAGTATGAATTAGGTTAGGAGTAGTATGAGGGAGTATAAGGGAAAAAGTCAAGAAAAAGTCAAAGACGACTTAAGACGGGTTTTACTTGAAATCTCGCGGAAATTCCAAATACGAACTCGGAAATTCTAAATTCGACTCGGAAAATTAAATTCTAAATTAAAACTAAATTTCGCTGAAAAGTGTCCGTAAAAATATTTTTACTAGAAAAATAGGGTACATTTGCGGGTGTTACAAACATACTTAAAAAAAGGCACTGTCTTTTGGAGCACCGACTTCGGGAATCTTTGTCTTCATAATAATTAATTACCAAAAGATACAAATAAAATTCCTATTATACATTTGATCTAGAAAATGAAATTAAATTATTACAAATGGCGATACGAGATCGCAAATAAAATTACAACCGAATCGGTATTCCCTTACATTACGGGTAATACCGATTAAAATAAACTAGGTCATACTAGGTACAACTTGCATTAAAAATTAAATAAATGAATTCACTCATTCAACCATAACAACATAAATAAAATGCTGAAAAAATATGCCAAAATCGTCCTTAATATGCCAAAACCATTAAAAATCAATAATCAACTCTTAAATCGTATTTAACCTCAAAATAATTATGTAAACTGATTTTGAACTCCAAATTAGTCCCCACTAATTTGTTTTATATTTAATTAGTTTGAATTGATCGTATTTGCTAAATATAGAGGTTTAATCACAACATTTATGAAATAAACCCAAAATAAAATTTAAACATCATAAAAATTTGAAACCAAAAATTTTGTACATTCTAGAACATTTCCAGGAACTCCAAAAACCAAAAATATTTGCCCAAAAATTTGAATTAATTTTATGAACAAATAACTTTTTTTTTAACGGTTTTATCAACTAAAAACTATTAAATATAGTAAAACAGCGAAATAATTTATAAACTTTCACCAAGATGATATAAATCAGATTATAAAATTTACCAAAAAGTTTCAAGACCTGAAAAGGACGTTTCAATTTTATGAACATAATAATCTCACTTTATTGACTTTTATCTCATAAAAATCAATAATCATGCAAAACTTAATTAAAAGTCACGAAATTTTACATACAGTATGTACAACATGCATGTGATATTATAAAAAAATTTTATGTCCAAAATCAACATGCAACTAATTTTAGTTAACTTTTAACATAAAAATGCATATTAACATGATTTAAAGGTCATAAATCAAAATAAATAGCAAATCAATCCCTAAAATCACCAAATTTGACCACAACCATTTTGAGGTCAGTAGGTATGCATGAAAATCAAAAATTTCGTGCAAACCATTTTTAACACAAATTTTCGATTTTACTCACGTTATCGTATAACTCGATTTTAATGCTTAAAATCAACATGCATGTAACAATTGAGCTCTGATACCACATGAAAGTCCAAGACCTCTAATTAGACTACTCTAATTAGTTCTTTAAATTATATTAATTTAATGATTTAGGATCTAGTTATCATGCATGCAAATATAAAAGCATAAAAGAAAAGATAAGACGAAAACATCCTTACTTTGGGATTTTCGGTCAAAATGGGCACAATAAGAAACTATTTTATTATTGTTCTTGAGCATTAAATTTGTGGATGATCCTCCATAAAACAACCTCCAAAGTAGAAGGTCTCCTTCTTGTTGCACCCAAGACTAAACCCAAACTATCACTATAAATTTAGACTAGAAAAATATAGAGATAAGAAGAAACTAATATAAGTTTTATTACTACTCTAGTAATAGGAATATTAGTTTTAGAGAGTTTAGTGAGAGGTTGTGTAGAGAGAAGATGTGAAAAATAAGTGAATGAATTAGAGAAGAAAAAAGAGCAACCATGATGCTCTTATAGAAGCATATGGCCGGCACCATCAAGAACCAAGAGGGTGATTTTTCTCCTTATTTTATTCACATGCAAATAGCTTGAGTGTGGGTTAGAAATTGATAATGATCATGTGTCATAACATATCATTATTAAATGGTGGAGTGTGGAATTAGTAGAGTAAAATCACTAATGATTTTCTCTTCTCAAAACTGGTCCACTTGAGTCCATAATGGACCATTTTGATTTTTGATATTTGTCTCACAAATACTTATTAATCATATGCTTAATTATCTTGTATAATTAAGTGTTAATTTGATTATATAACAATTATATGACTCAAATTAATAAGTAATATATACTTAACTTTTAAGTGATATTTTACCATTATATCAATATATAATGGGTCCCACAATGTCTAGTTAATTTATTTTACAACTCCTTTTAAATATAATTAACTAATTACCTCTACCTCAAAATATATGCACAACCTCAGTTAATTTAATGACTTAACTATTAATCACCAAATTATATCTTATTTAATCGTATTATAATAAGAAGTAAAATTTATTCAGTCGGTCATCATATAATTGACTAATAAACTTTAGTGGAATGAGTTCCTAGCTAAATTTCCAATAAATAACTCTCGTAACCAAACATATATCAAATATATATGTAAAGGACTAATTGACCTGTATCGTATACAAATAATTATTTTTCAATTCGGGTCTCATCCTATAGGTGTGACCGAAAGGGATCAGTTGATCATCGCCGTCATACGACAATAACGTCTAACTCTAGTCAACTGAGCGTTACCGATTTACGTTAATCAACTGATGTGGAGTATCAAAATATACTAATCTTGCCACGTATATTCCAAATGAGATTTATTATATAAATGCACTATTGTGTAGGACACTTACACCAACAATGTCGTCGTTGTAACAAGCTGGTTACGCAACTTATTGCTTGAACTCCATGTTCGTCAACAGCGTGCCACCCTTATCTATTGTGATAACATCTCTGCTGTGTATCTATCTAGTAACCCCGTCCAGCATCAACGCACTAAACACATTGAATTAGAAATACATTTTGTGCGCAAAAAAGTACAGATTGGCTCTGTTCGTGTCCTTCATGTTCCGGCTGAATATCAATATGCCAATATTTTTACCAAGGGCCTCCCTCGTTTTCTATTTAACTGGTTCCGCTCTAGTTTGAACGTCCGGTTACCTACCGCTCCAACTGCGGGGGCGTATTAGTGCATCATGTATCTCCGTACTCACATTGATTGTATTAGCATTGTAACTAGAAGTATTCGCATTGTAAATAGAAGTATTAGCTTAGTAAATAGCATAGCCTAGTAAATGCTTTTCTTATAAATTGTATGTACCTTATTATAAATTAAAATGAAACTCAATCAATGTGAGTACGGAGATACATGATGCCCTTCTCGACACGGTCACCATCACCAGACCCACCTAACCCCACCTCCACGACCGTCCCACCCCTCCTCGTTCACCACAACCTTCCCGCTTTCACACATCCCCATAAACACCCCCACACTTCCCCTCCCAATCACCCCCTCCTCCAGCAACACCCTCTCCCACCCGTGATCACACCATGACCACTCGAGGAATGAATGGCATCTTCAAGCCTCGAGCCTTCCTTGCCACACAAACACCGTCTCTCTCCCCTCTCCCTAAATCCCCACGCGAGGCTCTCCGAGACACGAACTGGACTATTGCTATGCAGGACGAGTTTCAAGCACTTAAGGAAAATCATATGTGGGACCTTGTTCCTCGACCTTCCGATGCTAATATCATAAGATGCCATTGGTTATTTTGCCATAAATTTAAAAGTGATGGCTCCCTACAACGGTATAAAGCCCGTCTTGTGGTCAATGGTAAGTCTTAACAGGTTGTCATTGATTGTGATGAAACCTTTAGCCTTGTTCTTAAACCGACAACGATTCGTACCGTTCTCAGTCTTGCTGTATCTCAATCTAGGCCCATTCACCAACTTGATGTCAAAAATGCTTTTCTCCATGGTGACTTGGCTGAAACCGTTTATATGCATCAACCCTCAGGTTTTGTCGATAAGCGTGCTATGTCTCATGTATGCCGACTTCGTAAGTCTCTATATGGGCTTAAGTAGGCCCCATGTGCTTGGTTTCAAGGTTATGCCACTTTTGTCACCTCACAAGGGTTTATTAGCAGCATCTGTGACACTTCATTATTTATTTATCGTTCTGGTACCGACACGGCCTATATCTTACTCTATGTGGACGATATTATTCTTACTGCCTCCAGCACAGCCTTGTTGCACCGTATTATTCACTCTTTGTCGCAGGAATTTGCTATGACGGATTTAGGTACGCTCAATCATTTCTTTGGCATTACAGTGAGTCGTACCGGCTCCAAATTTGGTCTCTTTCTCTCCCAAAAACAGTATGCTACAGACATTCTTCGCCGAGCCTCTATGTCTTCATGCAACCCTACCTCTACTCCTGTTAACGTCGGGTCTAATCTTAGTGCCACTGCTGGTCCACTTCTATCTGATCCTTCTTCATACCGCAGCTTGGCCGGGGCTCTCCAATACCTCACTATTACCCAACCCGATATTACGTATGTCGTTCAGCAGATCTGTCTATTCTTTCATGCTCCTTGTGAACCTCATCTTCATTTTCTGAAACGAGTCCTTCGTTACGGCAAAGGTACTCTAGCCTACAACCTTACTCTTTCCCGCTCCAAATCTCTTCATATTACTACTTACTCCGATGCCGAGTGGGCTGGCTGCCCCGACTCACATCGATCAACACCTGGCTACTGTGTTTTTCTCAGAGATAGTCATGTATCTTGGTCCTCCAAGCGTCAGGCAACGGTTTCTCGGTCCAGTGGTGAGGCCAAATATCGTGGCGTTGCTAATGCCGTCGCTGAAACAAGCTGGTTACGCAACTTACTGCTTGAACTCCATGTTCCTCAACAGCGTGCCACCCTTGTCTATTGTGATAACATCTCTGCTGTGTATCTATATAGTAACCCCGTCCAGTATCAACGCACTAAACACATTGAATTAGATATACATTTTGTGCGCGAAAAAGTACAGATTGGCTCTGTTCGTGTCCTTCATGTCCCGGCTGAATATCAATATGCCGATATTTTTACCAAGGGCCTCCCTCGTTTTCTATTTAACCGGTTCTGCTCCAGTTTGAACGTCCAGTTACCTACCGCTCCAACTGCGGGGGCGTATTAGTGCATCATGTATCTCCGTACTCACATTGATTGTATTAGCATTGTAACTAGAAGTATTAGCATTGTGAATAGAAGTATTAGCTTAGTAAATAGCATAGCCTTGTAAATGCTCTTCTTGTAAATTGTATGTACCTTATCATAAATTGAAATGAAACTAAATCACCCAAGATAGGGGATTACAAACTTACACAAACTTCTCCATATTATCTTACCTATCATGAAAGACACAAACCCAAGAGTATGAACCGTCCCTCACTTCACTTTAATGAAAAAATAATTCTCTAAACACATTAGTAATCAACTAAATGCAATTACACCACACTAAAAGCAAAGAGTAAGGGACTAGAATATGTATAATTAGTGGTTTAGGGAGGACTCCGCTAAATTTCATATCCATTAAGCTTTGTTAAGGAGAAATAGCATCAACGTGATGTACATTGTCCAATCCCTAACCTTTATAAATACAAGAGGTTTTTAAAATACTCCTAATTGAACAGTAAAACAGTGTCAATTGTGCACACCACTTGCTTAACATATACTCCCTTTTGTTTGTCACTTTCCTCTTTCATTCTCATCCTTCTCTCATCTCCATCTTGCATGTCACTCTTCTCTTTCATTTTTCTAATCACCCTTTCCCAAATCCATCTTTCCGATTTCTTCACCTTCATTCTGGATATGTATCTTTTTTATCTTCTTTGATGGTATTTGTTCATTCTGCAAATTTAAGGGTCCTCTTTCTTATCCTCTTTAATTAACTCCATAAATTCATTTCTGGATATGTATCTTTCTTATGTTCTTTGTATTTGTTCATTCTGCAAATTTAGAAGTCCTCTTTCTTATCCTCTTTAATTAACTCCATAAATTCATCCATATTTCTTATCTTCTTTATGTATTGTAATCTTTATCTTCATTGGATTTTTTTTACTATTGTTTACTTATTAATTTGGTCTGTTGGGGACTTATATTTGGGTCCAGCTGTTAAAAGACGATGAATCGGTGATGCTCTAACCAAGTATTCCTCTTCTGGGTTGAGTGAGTACTTCTTCCAAATACTCCTTCCTCGTACTCTTGGGCATAGCTTGTTTGACTTGCGTCATCTTTAATTTGGTATTTGTGTATTATTATATGAAAATATTTTTAAGCTTATGTGATTATTTGGGTGGGTTTGTACGTTTTGAATTCAGGAACGACAAAGGAGATGAACAACCATGGCTCATGAAACTTTGATGGTGCAGGGAGTTTGGCTCTTGGTTAATGAAGAAGCATAGCAATGTAAGGGATTATTTTCCTTCCTTTTTTTGGTTTGCTTTTGATGTTCTTTGTAAGATTTTATTTTGATGAACAACTATTAAAGGCACAGGTGAGATTATTAGGAGAGTGTTAGTATGTAATTAAAGAGGAATTGGGGATTTAGAAACCCTAATTTGGTTTTTATTAGGAATGAAGAGGGTGTTAACTTAGTTTAGGCTATGCCTAATTAAAGGGGAATTGGGGATTTAGAAACCCTTCTTTTGACTGTAGTTCTTTCTCCTCCCAATCTGTCCAAGTTTCTTTCCCCGGCATAAATTTGTTATGTAGAGAGTCTGCTGACTTTATGGACCAAGGGTTGTAGACTTTTTTAGATCTTAACTGTGCAGACCTCCTAGGGATACTTCCACTTCAGTGTTCCTCTTCATTAACATTATCGGAGCCATTTGTTTATAATTTGTTATTTCTTTTACGCTTTTTTCTCCTGTGATATTATAATTTCTTCCGTCTTCATCTTAGTATTTCTTCATTAATCTACATTTTCGCAGGAGATCACATGTAATTTCTGCTTTTTTATGGACTATATATGTAATCTCTATGGTCCATTCTTTTACACACTATGTCATGGTCACGACTTATATTTCAATTTTTTTGTCTCAGTAAGGGAAGCCAAAAATGAAACTGGTCGCGGAGGAGGCTGTGGGTTTGGGCGCGGAGGAGGAGGAGGTCGTGGTCGTGGTGGGTACAACCGAGACTACTCAAACAATGAAAATGCTTTTAACAACTCTGGAGCTTCTAGACCCCAAGGAGATGCAGGTGAAGGGGAATAAGCTGCTGAAAGGAAGACTTTTAATGGCCCTCGTGGACCATATCGTGGTGGTCGCCGCGGTGGCTTTAGCAACGAAGAGGGGAGAGATGGTGACCGCCGTCGTCGGACATATAACGCCATAGTGGAACTGGGCGTGGGTAAATATTTCTTATTTCTCTGTGAAAATTTTAATTTGTTTCTGGGTAGTATGATTTATAGTCTTAATTTATAGTTTAGATAGAACCATAGGTTTATGGTTGTTTTTATTATCGTGGCTCGCCCTAGCAACTTGACAAAACTCCGAAAGTAGAATTTACGAGTTTGGTAGTTAGTGTCTGAAAAGGAGCTTCGGGTGAACAACAAATTGCCAGACCTTAACTCGGATCTCTCACAAGCGAAAGATAAATGGTAATGAGTCCAAACGACCATATTTCTCAATCACAGGGCAATCTTGGTATTTTCAGATTCCAAACTCTTAGCCATCAGTAGTGAGTATTACTTCTTTAAGCCTATCTGCCTCGAATATTTGTGTGTATTAAAAATATTATAATTGTCCTGCAAGTATAGAAAACAATGATATTTCTTTCTTCAAAAACTCATAACTCAGTCCCAAATATTTACGTATTCAATATAATGTGGGTCTCATCTCATATGAAAGACTGTCTCCCATACTTTCCAGTGAAAGTCGTATAGTAGTACAATTTCTGAAGTGTTACTATGATAATAATATTTAAATTACGTTTGATTTAATTATATGTAGATTTTTATAATGACGAAACCTTTGCCCAGTTGATTCTTAAAATTGGAACTTGGCCTTTTGATTCTTATGCAATTCGAATTGTTGAATTAGTTTGTTCATCTTTTTAACATGATGAGAAAATGTATTGGATTAAATAAATTGTATGTTTCATTACTTGTTGGTGTGATAAGATTAGAGCAGTTAGTTTATACAATTATTTGTTCGCTACTGATAATGTCCTCTCCTGTTTGTCGTTGTATCGTCAGTTTAGGTGGGAAACTCGGCTGCCCGTTTCCTGTTGAATCGTATTCTGTCTAGCTTTAGATTCTCTCCTTTCCACTTTCTCCCTGTATCTCCACTTCGGCTGTTTACTTATAAGTGAGATGCCCATTTATTTCCTGGACGTTTTAGTTCAGTGTAGATGCTTTTTGGGGTTGAGCTTTATACTTGGGATTTTGGTAATAGACTTTTTGAGTTTTTAGTGAATTTTGATTGTCTGTATTCATCTTCATTGACAATCACATCAGCGACGCCAAAGCACATGTATTGATTTCGTTTGATTAATTAGGGTTCTTATTGGCAAATTGATAGGTTACTTACTCTGGTATTTTTTTTTTTACTTAGTGAAGGTTCAATCTTGTGCTTCACTTTCTAATTCTAATGAGATTCCAGGTTAATTAAATTGAAGCTTACATGATTTTTGTAAATTGATTTCATTGTCATTCTGTACCTAAAGCCTTAAAGGCGTTTCAGTACATTTTTTTCCGCTATTTTAGGGATCTGCATATATTCATGATGAGGTAACACTATTTTACCACCAATTGACAAGCTCAGTATGCCGCTAAGTCCCTTTCTCTCGTTATTTCTGTTTGTTTCCTTCTTATTTTTCACCTTTTAGTTAATGTATTAGTATTGCAGTAATTAATTTAAAATCAGTACTAAAAGTACGTTGTATGTTGTTGTTGAATGTTCAGGATGAGATCTTGTCCTCCTCTTTCGATGCGGCTATGTATTTGAACTCCATTCAATTCCCCGTCTGAATAAGGTTTCTTTCATTCATCTACTCCTACTTTATCACTTTGCAGTCCAGTCATACATACAGTAGCTTTAATTTCTCCTTATACTCATCTTATCTCTTGCTCCTACTTAATATACGCATCCAATTATTTGGCTTATGTAATTGGCGGTGAAGGAATATTAAAGGAGCTCAACCTAGCTGGTTTTACAGCCCTTGGCGGCCCTGTATGTCTCTTTATTCCTATCTACTCCATATTCATCTGCCATTTATTTATACTCATACTTTCCAACTCACTACTTTGTTAACTTATATTGGAAGGTGCCACAAAGACGGTTCAACTTAAAGAAAACTGCTTCTTTCACCACGACGAGACTGTAATTACTGTCCCATTAAACCTATATCTACTCTCTTCTCCCCCGTTTTTTTATTTTTCCTTTTTCATATCTAATTAATTGCATTGCAGGTTGGAGCTGTTGTAGTCGGCTTGGACCAGTACATTAATATCTAAAAGCTTCAGTAAGATTAGTAAGGATTCTTATTGCCCTTGTTTACAATTTAAATCTCTTCAATACTCGGATCGTCTTTTTACTTTGTCAAGCTTGAGTCCTATGTCCAGGTGATTCTCATTATTACTTTTGCTGCTCGTCTTTTTTCTTTGTTAAGTTTCTTTCCCAAGTCCCACTACAACTTTTGTGAAATCTCATATGCTTTAAGTTGTATGCCTGCAATTATCTTCCCTTAATTCTATTTCTTTGTTCACCCATAGATATGCAACACTTTGCATTCATAAAAATCCAGGATGCCTTTTTTTATTGCAACCAACCGTGATGCCGTGGACAATATGACTGCCTTACAAGAGTGGCCAGATTTTGTTCTTCATGCCTATGCCTTTCTTAAATTTTGTTTTCTTCTATCATGAAAGCGGCAAGCCAATTACTTAACTTCAGGAGGAGTAGAGAGCAGGCCTGGGGAGGAAAATTGTGGTTGTGCTTGATTTAGTAGGAGTCATTATTCTCTTTCAATGGAGTATTACTGTTAAATGATGGTAGTTTTTTGACAGATTATGTTAAATGATGGTATTTTGTCAGATAGAGAAACCAGGATTGCTAAACAAGATGCAAACTTTAAGAGCATAATAAAGATATGCGTTTTTAAGCACCTCAGGTTATACAGGATCTCAGAAAACTACCTTTCTCTGTTTTTTATTTGTGATTTCATAGTTTTTTATGATTTGAAGTTTGTTATATAGTGTATGTATGATTGTATACTTGGTTGCAATTCGGATTTGAAATACAAATTGTTATTTAATACAGTCTTAATTAGCTATGATGATTGATGTTATTGAATGCTTGGAAGTTGGAAACTGATAGGCTTTTGCTGCTATCGGAAGTGAGATTACATGTGTTGATTGCAAATTTTGTGTTATTTAAGGGGAAGAGAAAGATTGAGTTAATTAGAAGAACGAAGATTTGGGGGAATATGTTTTTACTGAAATATGGGTTTGCTAAGAAAATATCACATATTTCTTCTACCCTGTTTCTATGTTCATTGTGCTATTTTCTATTTGATTCTGAGCTCATCAAGTCTATAACTGTGAGGCGTGATTTGATGCTACTGGCTGACTAATAATATGTCTTTGGTTGATTGATTTCACTTCCAGTTATTTCGGTCTAAAAACCCAATGTAATTTTGAACATGGTTCAAAACACTTGAATTTTGTTACGGCTATGATTCTGTCCGCACTTACGTAACAGTTATTAAGTCATCCCAAGCTGATGGTTTTTTTTGTGATTTGATGACTGCGCTGTTGAAGGAGACGATTAACCTACCGATTTCTAGAGAGGGTAAAAGTAGTGAATTGTTCTATAGTAGTGGTAGAATATGAAGGGTACACTTAATCAGGTAGATTCAATTGATTTGATTGTATAATAGTTGGCTTTTTTTGTGTTGGAATTTGTCTGTTGTTATTTTGGTGAGTTAGTTTTGTGACCAATTTGATAATAGTAATGAGTTAAATATTGAGGCTTGAATTTCTGTTTTGCTGTTGATTTCAATAGATGCTATTTTTCTGAGATTATTTTTGTTACTTTAAATGTTTGGATTAAGCTACTCCCATAGTTCTGTAGATGTTTTTTTATCTCAATTGATTTTTTAAAATATTAGCAAAGAGGATCATTGACTTAGGGTTTGAGCTGATTCATATGTAACACTGTCATCTTTTGTGAATAGGTAGGAAGAGCTGCAAATTTGCCGTTTTTATTTTTTGTTCTTTGCAGTGTTTCAAGCTGATGAATTTGACATGTTATTGACATTTAATGTTGTTCTGGTCAGTGCCCAACTATATAGTGAGTGAGTCTGAAGTTGAAGCTTCTAAAGAAGGGCGGAGACTGGCAGATTTTAGGTATGCTTGTGTTGGATACTCCGTCTAATTGGACAACAAAGGCGCGCTCAAACAACCGGTGATCAAAAGCCTTGTGCAGAGTTGCCAGTTTGTGTTGGTCTTGAGGTTTGATTCTTTCAGCCTTTTGGCTTATCTACTTCTTGTTAGTATGTCAAAAAGGCCTTATCTTTTACTATTGGCTGAAACTGTTTCTTCGCTACTTTGTTTTTCGGGTCTTGTTACATGGTGGTAGTTTGGTTTTGAATTTTGACCTCGCTCTCTTTTTAGGAAGCTCTTAGTGGATAAAAGATCGGCAGTTCATTTGGCCCCCGCTCATGCTCATACCCGGGAAGGTATAAAATATTCATATCTGCTTCTATAATTTTTTTCTTAAAAAATGCCATTTTGTCAGTTTATGCTAACTGATAATCATGCCTATAGCCCCACCTCTTGGACATATGCCTGTGATAGTAGACTTCACATCAATCCTAAAACGCGTTCGCAATAAAGTCGGCTTCCAAAGCGACCAAGAAACCATTAATCATGGCAATTCTAGATTCACCTCTTGGATCACTATAACATACCCCCCAGGTAGTCTTACTACAAAGACCATTTTCAGTACTTGTTCTGCCAGTATTGAGGATGCACGCAACAATCTGACAAAGAGGGTAATCGAGTACCTGATTCCTCTCTACAACCTAGAAATTTTTGATGTGAACTACAGCCATTCAGGTTTCGCCAAAGTATCTTTCACTCGTGAGATGGAGAAGGAGAGTTATATATCAATGAGATCACGGGTGCTCGGGATCGAAGATGTATCTGAAACTTCACCCTATCTGATACCAGAAGAATGTCTAACCCCACGAGGCAAGGCGTCTAAAATACCTAGACTGAACAACCCTCCTCCAAACCCTAAGAAAAAAAAAGAAAATGTACTCCACAAAGAAGCCTACTGTAAAACAAGGGCTCAGCATTGGCCAAAATGACTTCTTCAAAGTCCCTGACGATCTAGAAGCTTTGTACAAAAGCGGCTATTAAGACTAGGGTTCTGTAAGGCTAGCTAAGATAACCAAGTATTCTATCGTTGCTTACTATATGTATAGCAAGCTATAAATATATTTATCGCAAGCTATAAAGCTATATGTATAGCAAGCTATAATTGCTTGCTATACATATATTTATAGCTTGCTATACATATATATTTATATGTATATGTATTTATAGCATATGTATATGTATTTATAGCTTGCTATATATGTATAGCAAGCTATACATGTATTTATATGTATATGTATTTATAGCATATGTATATGTATATTTATACATATAAATACATGTATTTATATGTATAAAGCTATATGTATATATTTATAAATACATATATGTATTTATAAATATGTATAGCAAGCTATAAATACATATACATATAAATATGTATAGCAAGCTATACATATACATATGCTATAAATATGTATAGCAAGCTATACATATACATATAGCTTTATAGCTTGCTATAAATACATATATTTATAGCTTGCTATACATATATAGTAAGCTCAAGCTATACATATATTTATAGCTTGCTATACATATGTCTTTATAGCTTGCTATACATATATACATATATTGTTTGCTATACATATATTTATAGCTTGCTATACATATATATTTATAGCAAGCTATAAAGCTATAAATATTAACCATCACAATTAATCATGAATCCTCTTAACTATATATGTATAGCAAGCAATTTATAGCTTGCTATACATATATTTGCAGAGCCACAACCTTTTTGGAATGTCTTAGCATTTTCTAAAAAAGAGGATTCATGATTAATTGTGATGGTTAATATTTATTCTTAGCGACGCTTACTATTTTTACAATTACTAATATTTATAATTGTTTTGGTCGAATAACATTTAATATACGAGATCTATCCGACGTAAATTGAGACACAGTGAAGATACAAGGCGATCATATACATTTTTGATGAAGCTATGCGAGTATATAAAAAAAATCGATAAATTGGGGTCTCGCGCGCACCGCGCGCGAGGCAACGACTAGTATACCCTAAAAAAGTAATCAAAAGATTGCACACGATCCAAGTCGATTAACGCACACTTCCATTTTCCATAATGAGACTTATATCATCATTTCTTTTACTCTAACAACTTTGCATAGTATTGTTAAGAAACAAATTCATTCTTCCTTGGAATTCGTCATCGTAATTACTGTTGCCTACCATAAAGCTTTTGCCATGGGACAAACCTCCTCATCCTTCAATGCATCTTTCAAAAAAACTTCGTTAGAAATCACAATAATATTCAAATTAAATAAATTTAAACCTTAATCTACTATAAATAGTTTTCTGTAAATGAATTATTTAAAACTATATTCAAAAATCATTTTAAAAATATATAACAGCCCCCCTATATTCGCAGCGGCAAAGTTATAATAAGTTCATCTATAACTTTGAGCTTGGTAAGTAAGGTTATTGCTAAAACAACTATAACTCTACTTCCCAAAATTACTATTGAAATTACCGTTATTGAACGACGACCTATACTACAAAATATTCCTGGAGATCTTCAGTATGTTGATCATCACTTCATTTAAATCACGAGCTCTTTATCTTGAGCTCCACAAGCTTCTTTAAGCCTTCATATTTGATCTTGAGCTTGATAGTCACCAAAGTTATAGTAGAAACACCTATAACTTTGTTTCAGCATTTCCAAAGTTATAATACAATGACCTATTGTAACACCCGCAAATATACCCTATTTTATTTTATAAGTATTATACGGATACTAGTTAGCGTAATTTTGGATTTAGTCTAGAACTTAGTTCCCCGTGTCTAATTAAGCAAATCCGAATTCGTATTCAGACTCTACTCGAAATTCCGTGTGGGTTACGGCTTAAGCCGCTTTTGGGCTTTTTCCCCATATTTCTCCACTCACCTTATAACCCTAACTCCCTCATCTTTTCCACTCACCTTCTTCCTCACCAAGTAATCAAAACCCACTCAAATCCTTAATTTTCATCATAATCTTCCCCTCTTATCGTCCTCTACCTTGTTTGGTAATAAAATTACCGTCTTTCTCATTTTCAATTTTTCCGTCTTTCTCAAAGGTGAATTATATTCATCTTTTGTTGTCTTTGTGTAGGTGGAGACCTTCAAGACCCCGACAAGGATTACTAACTCGTGGAGGAATACTTGGAAGACGATTAAAGACGCACAATGGTAACGGTGAAGGGTTACTCGATATCAATACGTGTTTTAATGCTTTAGTTGATGTTTACTAAATGTCTATTGACAATTATTAGGCATTTAATGTGTTTTGATATTAGTGAATATGGTTAGAATTAGATGAGTATTGTTAAAATTTGTGTTGGTTAATGATTGTTAATACATATATATTTATAAATACATGTATTTATATGTATATGTATTTATAAATACATATATACATATAGCTTTATAGCTTGCTATAAATACATATACATATAAATATGTATAGCTTGCTATAAATACATATACATATAAATACATATATTTATAGCTTGCTATACATGTATTTATATGTATATGTATTTATAGCATATGTATATGTATATCTATACATATAAATACATGTATTTATATGTATAAAGCTATATGTATATATTTATAAATACATATATGTATTTATAAATATGTATAGCAAGCTATAAATACATATACATATAAATATGTATAGCAAGCTATACATATACATATGCTATAAATATGTATAGCAAGCTATACATATACATATAGCTTTATAGCTTGCTATAAATACATATATTTATAGCTTGCTATAAATACATATATTTATAGCTTGCTATACATATATAGTAAGCTCAAGCTATACATATATTTATAGCTTGCTATACATATGTCTTTATAGCTTGCTATACATATATACATATATTGTTTGCTATACATATATTTATAGCTTATATATTTATAGCTTATATATTTATAGCTTGCTATACATATATATTTATAGCAAGCTATAAAGCTATAAATATTAACCATCACAATTAATCATGAATCCTCTTAACTATATATGTATAGCAAGCAATTTATAGCTTGCTATACATATATTTGCAGAGCCACAACCTTTTTGGAATGTCTTAGCATTTTCTAAAAAAGAGGATTCATGATTAATTGTGATGGTTAATATTTATTCTTAGCGACGCTTACTATTTTTACAATTACTAATATTTATAATTGTTTTGGTCGAATAACATTTAATATACGAGATCTATCCGACGTAAATTGAGACACAGTGAAGATACAAGGCGATCATATACATTTTTGATGAAGCTATGCGAGTATATAAAAAAAATCGATAAATTGGGGTCTCGCGCGCACCGCGCGCGAGGCAACGACTAGTATACCCTAAAAAAGTAATCAAAAGATTGCACACGATCCAAGTCGATTAACGCACACTTCCATTTTCCATAATGAGACTTATATCATCATTTCTTTTACTCTAACAACTTTGCATAGTATTGTTAAGAAACAAATTCATTCTTCCTTGGAATTCGTCATCGTAATTACTGTTGCCTACCATAAAGCTTTTGCCATGGGACAAACCTCCTCATCCTTCAATGCATCTTTCAAAAAAACTTCGTTAGAAATCACAATAATATTCAAATTAAATAAATTTAAACCTTAATCTACTATAAATAGTTTTCTGTAAATGAATTATTTAAAACTATATTCAAAAATCATTTTAAAAATATATAACAGGCCCCCTATATTCGCAGCGGCAAAGTTATAATAAGTTCATCTATAACTTTGAGCTTGGTAAGTAAGGTTATTGTTAAAACAACTATAACTCTACTTCCCAAAATTACTATTGAAATTACCGTTATTGAACGACGACCTATACTACAAAATATTCCTGGAGATCTTCAGTATGTTGATCATCACTTCATTTAAATCACGAGCTCTTTATCTTGAGCTCCACAAGCTTCTTTAAGCCTTCATATTTGATCTTGAGCTTGATAGTCACCAAAGTTATAGTAGAAACACCTATAACTTTGCTTCAGCATTTCCAAAGTTATAATACAATGACCTATTGTAACACCCGCAAATATACCCTATTTTATTTTAAAAGTATTATACGGATACTAGTTAGCGTAATTTTGGATTTAGTCTAGAACTTAGTTCCCCGTGTCTAATTTAGCAAATCCGAATTCGTATTCAGACTCTACTCGAAATTCCGTGTGGGTTACGGCTTAAGCCGCTTTTGGGCTTTTTCCCCATATTTCTCCACTCACCTTATAACCCTAACTCCCTCATCTTTTCCACTCACCTTCTTCCTCACCAAGTAATCAAAACCCACTCAAATCCTTAATTTTCATCATAATCTTCCCCTCTTATCGTCCTCTACCTTGTTTGGTAATAAAATTACCGTCTTTCTCATTTTCAATTTTTCCGTCTTTCTCAAAGGTGAATTATATTCATCTTTTGTTGTCTTTGTATAGGTGGAGACCTTCAAGACCCCGACAAGGATTACTACCTCGTGGAGGAATACTTGGAAGACGATTAAAGACGCACAATGGTAACGGTGAAGGGTTACTCGATATCAATACGTGTTTTAATGCTTTAGTTTATGTTTACTAAATGTCTATTGACAATTATTAGGCATTTAATGTGTTTTGATATTAGTGAATATGGTTAGAATTAGATGAGTATTGTTAGAATTTGTGTTGGTTAATGATTGTTAATACATATATATTTATAAATACATGTATTTATATGTATATGTATTTATAAATACATATATACATATAGCTTTATAGCTTGCTATAAATACATATACATATAAATATGTATAACTTGCTATAAATACATATACATATAAATACATATATTTATAGCTTGCTATACATGTATTTATATGTATATGTATTTATAGCATATGTATATGTATAGCTTGAGCTTACTATATATGTATATGTATTTATAGCATATATACATATATTTATAGCTTGCTATACATATATAGCAAGTTATAAATACATATATTTATAGCATTACGGAATGCTGCCATTGCTGACGGTAAGCTCAAGTACTTGACTGAGCCAATACCGCCAAACCCAGGCCCCAATGCGAGAGCTAACGAGACACTTGAATATAGTGACTTCGTTATGGAAGCGGGTGCGATAAAGAACGTACTCATCTTTGCAATGGAAAGCAATTTGCAAAGACGCTTCATTGCCCAAGGTGCAAACAAGATTTTCACCACGCTCACTAACGAATCCTCAAACGCACCGAGGATGGTTACTTATGAGCATACCTGTCGCTTCTTTGAGGCGAAACTCCAGAAGGGCCAACCAGTTAGCGCACACATTCTTGATATGATTGAGAATGTCGAGAAACTGGAGGCACTTGATTGCAAAATAAGTAAAAGCATAGTCATTGACCGTGTGCTTCATTCACTTCATGATGGTTTTGCCCTTTTCAGGGCAAATTACTATATGAATGATATGAAGAAAAGTCTTCATCAGCTACACTCACTTCTCGTATAGACCGAGAATGATATGAAATTGAGTGGGAGCATGAAGCAACATGTTCTCATGATTTCCAACAAGGGCAAAGGTAAGGGCAAGGCTCATGGCAACCTAGCTGTAGGAAAGCCAAAGTTTAAAAAGTCAGGAAACGACAAGAGTGGGCCTGGTGAGACCAGTGGCTCACATGGCAAAGCAAAGAGCAAGGACAGTAACATGGAGTGCCACCATTGCCACAAGACTGGGCATTGTAGGAGGAACTGTCCCGTGTACCGTGAGGACATAAAAGCAGGCCGCGTCACTCTTGTTAGTATGTCATCTTTTATTCATATGATTGAGATTAACCATGCAAGTTTCGGAACTTGGGTACTTGATACAAGTTGTGGTTTTCATCTGTGTAATCATTTGCAGGGCCTAAGAAACATCACACCTCTCGCAAAGGGTGATGTAGACCTTCGAGTGGGGAATGAAGCAAGAGTTGCTGCAGTTTCAGTGGGAACATATGTAATCCAACTCCCGAGTGGTTTTGAGTTATATTTATATAACTGTTGCTATGTACCCAGTTTATCTAAGAACATTATTTCTGTTCCCGTACTAGATAAAGACGGTTTTTCATTTTCAATAAAAGACAATAGCTGTATTTTCTCTTTTAATGAAATGATTTATGGCAAAGCAGTTTCCATGAATGAAATTTATATCTTAGATCAAACCACAGACATAATGCATGTGAATAAAAACAAATTAAAGGTTGGTGACAAAGATCAAACTTATCTATGACACTGCCGTATGTGACACATGAATGAGAAACGTGTAAAGAAGCTCATTGACAATGGGACTATCTCCCCATTTGATTACGAATCATTTGGCAAGTGTGAATCATGTCTTATCGGTAAAATGACTCGAATTTCCTTCAAAGGTGTTGGAATGCGCGCTAGTGACCTATTAGGACTCATATATACTGATGTATGTGGACCTATGTCAATAAACGCAAGAGACGGCTATAGATATTTTATCACTTTCACGGATGATTTGAGTAGATACGGATATGTCTACTTAATGAAGCATAAAAGTGAGTCCTTTGAAAAGTTCAAGGAATACCAGAATAAGGTTGAGAACCAACTGGGAAGAAAGATTAAAGCACTTCGTTCAGATCGTGGTGGCGAATATCTTTCAAATGAGTTTGATCAACACCTTAAAGACTGTGGTGTAGTATTACAGTTAACTCCACCAGGAACACCTCAATTAAATGGTGTGTCCGAACGGAGAAATCGAACATTACTTGATATGGTTCGATCCATGATGAGTCACAGGGTTATGCTCTTTTGCCAGCTGCTCTTATACTTAACCGAAGTCCGTCTAAAGCTGTAGACAAGACTGCATATGAGTTATGGAAGGGAACGGTCCCTAACTTGTCCTTTATTCGGATTTGGGGCTGCGAGGCTTATGTCAAATGGAGACACGAGGATAAGCTCGGCCCGCGATCGGTCAAGACATACTTTATTGGTTATCCAAAAGGAATGTTTGGTCCTTACTTCTATTCGCCTACCGAACAACGAGTTTTTGTTGCGGCTAGTGCGAAGTTCTTAGAGAAAGAGTTTCTCAAGAATAAATCAAGTAATAGAACCTTCGATCTGTTGGAGATTCAAGAACCAACAACCGAGAAACCAATGGAGGAAGAGGTTCCTTCAACTTCTGCTACGGTTAACATCCCTATGGAACCTAGGAGGTCGGGTAGTGATAAGTGATATTTTGTACTGATTTATCCCCCGTTTTAGCTCGATTTCTATACGGTTTTTGCACTTTGTTAAGTGATTAACGGGCTAATATTGCTATTCTAGTTGTTTTGCGTGTTTTGACTCGTTTTATAGGAAATGAAGCGGTTTTGCTATATTTTCCTACTTTATGGAGCAAAGACACTAGGATACAAGTTTTCAAGGAATTGATGATAGCCAGTTCACGATTTGATTACGATTCCGCTACATCTTTCCTCGAATGGACTCAATTTGGATTTTGGCTTTGAACTTTAAAAGAAAACTCAACCCAAGTGTAACACCCGGAAACGTACCCTATTTTTCTAGTAAAAATATTTTACGGACACTTTTCAGCGAATTTTAGGTGTAATCGTAAATTTAATTTTTCGAGTCGAATTTAGAATTTCCGAGTTCGTATTTGGAATTTCCGCGAGATTCCATGAGAATCCCGTCTTAAGGCGAGTTTGACTTTTCTTGACTTTTGAGCCGCCTTTGACTTTTGTTGACTTTTTCCTTATAAATATCATACTACCATTTAACCTATTTTCATTCACAACACAATTCAACATCTCCTTCTTCCTTATCAAACCACCAAAACCTAAACCCCCTTCCTTGATCGATCTTAAGATGATCGCTACGTCTTCATTTCTTGTTCAAATTCACGTAAGTTCGTCTTATTCTTCCCCTCTTATCTTCCTCTATCCGTATTGGTAATAAAATTACCGTCTTTCTCGCTTTTTAAATTATCCGTCTTTCTCAAGGTGAATGATATTCATCTTTTATTATCTAATTGTATGTAGGTGGAGACTAGGAAGGTTTAGAAACCGTTTAAAGACGCGAAAAGTTAACGGTGAAGGGTTACTCGATATCATTTACGTGTTTTATGTAATTTCTAGGATAGAAACCGTATTTAGATTATGGTTAGTATCCTTAGGACTTGTGATGTTGTTGTTGGTTGTTGTTAGTTGTTAATTGATATGAGAATTGATGGTTTGTGATGATAAATGAGGATTTTGTTGTTGGTAACTTGTTGGAAATTGATCGTCCCTGAATCCCGTGGGGGACGCAGGCTGCGTCGTGGTGACGCAGGCTGCGTCACTCGCTGCCGACAGAAATTTTCCTGCACTGACCCCTTTTCGTAAAATGATCATATCTCCTTTGTTACTTGCTTGTTTTGGGCGTGTGACATCCCGTTGGAACCGTAAGAGGATAAGCTATCACCTCCATTTAGAATTTCTGCATTTTCATGTCTAGAACTCTAGTTATGACCGTTTGAAGTGGACCCTTGTTTTCGTTGGTTTCCAAACAACGTTGTTTTGGAGAGGTATCTATGTTTTTTATTCATGATGCTTCATAAACTTGTTCTAATGCTTATGTATCATGTATTGACTCATGTTTATCATATTTAAACTTATATGATTCCCTATTCTCATGTTTTGTGACGGTTTTTGGTATGTTCCCACTTTGAGTCGGTTTTTACAAATGATACGTTTGAGCACTATTTTGTCTTGTGCTTTGTACTCTCATTCCCTTGGCTACCTCACGTTCGTAAGGCTGGAATGTCGGAACGAGGAGGTATCCTACTGCTTAAATGCATGTGTTAGTGGGCATACGACGACGTTGTTGGGAGTTGAACACTATGCGTTGATCGACCCGGCCGTCAAATGTTGTGTACTTGCGAGGTGGTGTTATTTGCATGTAGCGTACCGCTTGTTATGAGGCTTGTGCTCTTTTCCGCCTCTTTCGTGAATTGATCTACCGAATTTGGGGTACTCGGCGTCTATTTGTATTGACCGAGTCTTGGATGCGAAACGTCATCGCATGTCGAATCGGAAAATGTGATTCCGGGAATCTGGCCAGGTTTAGATTAGGAGCCGTATTAATTATCGTTCCTACCAGGAGGAAATTAGTCTACATATACGAAATGGATTGAATCGTGTATGCGTTCAAGGAAGGTTTTACTCCCGTGGATGCCCATAATCATACTTGCCATGTACACGATGCTAGTGCGTTTCATTTACCGTGAGAGATGTCGTCGTGTCGTCGTCTTTGAATGCGTGATTTCATGATATTATTCATGGTCATTGCATGATTGGGCACCGTCGTCGTTGAATGCGTGATTTCATGATATTATTCATGGTCATTGCATGATTGGGCACCGTCATGTATTGGTTCGTGAATGGATGATAATATGTTGGATTTTTGTGATCATCGCATGACTTGGCATGGTTTGTTTGTCGAGTCTCAATCTTATCAAACTTATACCGCTAACGGTGAGATGCAAGCCCTAGTGAGCGTATTCGGTTGCCTAAGAGTGTCTTCCCCGAGTCTTTGTATAACATGATGGATTCGGACTTGTACCTCTTATGCTCTTATCATTATATATTGAATTGCCTATCTATCCTTATCGTATCTCACATGTATATCTATATATGCATGCTCTACTTTTGTATTTCCTTCTATGTACGTTTAATGTGATATGGCTGGGAGAACCCGGAGTTACTCCCCACTGATTGTGGCGTTCATGTTTTTCATGAATGAACAGGTTGCTTGCATGGATGGCTTTTTGCTTATGCTATTTTGGGTTCGGGTGTGAGCTAGCGGCGTTGTCCCTGGATGAAACACCTCTAGACGTTGTTTAGCTAGTTGCTAATTACTTTGTCTTTTGTTAACACTTTGAGAGACTACGTCTCTTGTGGTATTTTTATTTAGTTTGTAATATTTTGACACTCCTCGTATTTTTCTATCTTGCATGTATAAAGGTTTTTAAAATACCGTATTTCCGCAGTTTACTTCACATGCTTGTATGTTTTATATTTCCGCATTCGCGAGGGTTGTCACACCAAGTCAAGAGAAGATCAGCCCAAGCCCAATTCCGTAGTGCATTGACCAAAGACTAAGGCATAGGATTCCGTGCCTAAGATGAAAAGACGGAAAATTCTAATTACACAAAAACCCGATCGGATTGCTCAATACCCGATCGGGTATTTCTGCAAGAAGACGTTACTTGGCTCTTCTTCAATCCGAGCTTAAATGGGTGGTTTAATGCTTTGACTAGGGTACGCATTTGCACGAAGGATCAGCAGCCATGCAGCCTTATAAAAGCCAATGATCATCCAAGCATCCAAGCATCCAAGCATCCAATAATCTATTATCATCTTTACATATCTTTTAGCACACTTTCTTACAAGTTTTTATAGTTTTCTTAGTATTTCTCTAGTGTTTACTTAGCTTTTGTTATTGGATATTTGTTCTTACTTTCGTTCTTATATACTCATATTCCAATTCGGTAATTCTCTAATCTTGATTTACTTATGCAATTTTAATCATCATGAATTGTAATCTCACTAGTATCATTTTCATAATATTGTTATTATTAGGAAATCAATCTAAAATCAATCTAGTTAAAACCAAAATATTGTTTAGTATGTCACATTATAATTTACCTAATCATATAATCCTAAAATTTGTCATTAGAATCATTGTTAATATAATCACCATAATCACTTTAGTATTTATATTTCATAGTCTAACTTCATACATCTTTTTCTTACTAATCTACTTAATCACATAATCATATAAATTAGATTAATTCTAATATTGTAAAATTATCATTGTGTAAATAAAATAAATAGAGTTGTAATATTTGAAATGATTTACGAGTTAAATGAATTAAAAGAAGAGTAGTTACCAATTGAACCATCTAATTGTTTCTTCCTTTGGTCGTGTCAAATTCTATAACTATGTTTAGTGGCCATAAACAATTGTTTGTATTAGTCATTTCTATCTTTATAACGAGAGTTGGGATAGGAATTAGGACTACCAATAGGGGTTTAGTGACTTAACCATGCTGAAAGAACGTTAGGACCCACTAAAAGGTCGGTACGAATCCGGAAGGAATATACCGCTACAAGGCCTAGACAATGATAGTAATTCTAATGTTGGTATCTATGAGACTTTTAATTAGTTTTACATGTATTTCTCTTTCACTATATCAACTTGATTAGTTAGTTTACTTTATCGTTTTAGATAGTTTATTTTATTGTCATTTTATTTCTATTATTAGATAGTTTACTTTATCGTTATCTAGATAGTTTATTTTATCGTCTTTTTATTTCCGTTCCTAGATAGTTTATATTATTGTTATTCTCTAGTTTATTAATTTAGTTAGATAGACTTTCAATATTGTCATTTAAATATCGTCTTTAGTTAGAATTTAATTGTTGTTATTCGGATCAGAGGATTTACCCGATCGGGTACGTGACAACCCGATCGGGTATGTCTTCTGTTCTGGGTTTTTATTTTGCAATTTACATATTTGTTCTTTACATATCGTCATTTATATACTTGTCATTTTATTTTATGTTAATAGTTTAGACAAACAACTCAAGTGACTCGATTCTAAATGGAAACCAATCCATAGCAATTCATAAGTAACACGTACTCCCTGAGGATCGACACCCTACTTCCCTAATTACATTCCTTATGTTGTTAGCCTAAGTGCGGGTAATTATTTTTGTATCGGGACCGCGACTGAACCGATCAAATTTTGGCGCCGTTGCCGGGGAGCACGGTTTTGTTTATTTATGAATTGTTGGTTTTTATTTCTACCATTTTTAGGTGCAACCGTACCTAATTCATTTCTAACTTTCTCTTTTGTGTTTTTCTTGTAGGTTGATAAAATGGTGCTAACTAGAGAAGATCCAAGGTACCGGGTTTTTGAGCTCGCCAGTGGGATCCTTAGGGTCCATTTGACTTTGATTGCTCTCATAGAGGGAAATCAATTTAGTGGAAAACCAAACGAAAACCCGTCTCATCATCTTCAAACCTTTTGCGAACTTTGTCAAACCTTTATGAGGGAGGGAATCACCCAAAATGAAATTAGAGAAACACTTTTTCCTTTATCACTAAAGGGAGAAGCAAAATGGTGGTTCACCCGTCGCTTAAAGGAAGCAACAAGACCTATGCAGTGGGAAGAGATTGTCATCGCTTTTCACCGTAGGTTCATAAGCAATTTGTCAAACCTATCAACTAAATCACAAAAAGAAAGAGGGGAAGGTTCACAACCCAAAGGGGGAGAGCGAAATAAGAGTCGAGTGGAAACTTCAAATGAAGTTGACACTACAATTTACTTAGCTTGTCCTAGTCAATCCAACGAAACCACCCCAAAAAGCACATTATATCGCCCCAAAGTTTTTCACCCATTTACCTCAATTACAACACCATGTGAACTTTGTGGTGGGATAGGGCATATACCTCAACGATGTGGGAACAAACTCACAACCTTAAACCCTTTTCACCCACGAGTTTATCAAGCCCAATCTACTCGTACACCACAATACTCATCTTTTCAAAACGGTTTAGTAAATGCCAAGTTGAGAAAAGTATGTCAAGCCCAAGAATCCATGTGTTCTGCCTTAGGCTCACTTACTTCAACCATCTTGTCTCTTCAAAAGAGAGTAGATGAGTGACCCTATCAAGTTCTAGCCAAACCTCCCAAGAGAGTGAAGAACCATTGGTAGTCACAATCGGTGACAAACCTTTCGGAAATCCTTTTGGGAAGGGTGAGAGCTCCATCAAGCATGAAGAATGAGATTGCCATGGGTGTTGGCAAAATGGTAAATGAGGAACTTCAAGGACGAATCCAGCTACTAGGAGCTAAAATCCCTTCATAAGGCTTAAGGGGGGATAGAACAACAAAGTCTAGCATGACTCAAAAATGCGCTTGTCGGGAGGCAACCCGTCTTTTTCTTTTCTTTTTCTTTATGCATTTTCTCTTTTACTTATTAGACAATGATTTTTATTTTGGACTATTTTATTTGGACTCTTATTTTTGGATTTTATGTTGTAATAGTTAGGAAAACTTTCTTCGTTTTACTTGTTATTATGCATATTTCGTCAATAGATTTTCGTACTTAGAATCGGAGGACCTATTGAGACAAGACGAAGCTATCCTTGGCACAAGTTGTCAAGATTACTAAGGTTAGTAAATATGTTCAAGGACATAGCCAAAAGGTAAGAGCAAGTGGCAAAGAAAAAAGACACAAAATCCGGATCAGCGAACTTACCCGATCGGATCCATGCTTACCCGATCGGGTAAATGGTCTGTTTCGTGTTTTACTCTATTTTCTTCTATAAAACCCATTTGCTACCCTTTTGCTTGCTACCTTATACCCGTGTTCTTCAATCTCAAAGCTGAAATTTTCTCAAAACCCTCAATTCTTGGTCTTTTCTTGCAAAATTTGTTCCTATAGTTCATCAAGGGCAACTTCTAATCATCATCAAGTAAGTTATTTCTACTTTAGTTACTTCATTCTCTCTATATTTTTCAGAAATCCAACATAAACAAACCCTAACTCCAATTTGGGGGTTCTTGATTTTGATTGCAAAACTTGTTTAAATTGGATTTCTAATGATTCTTACATGCTATAGAGTGAATTCTAGTGATTAATTAGGATGATTACTTTGATTTGGATGTTCATTTGCTAATTAGGATACTCATCTTTACTTTATGCTAAGAGCTTTTGTTTAAGTGGTAGTATGATGCTTGAATTCATGCCTTATACTATGAACTTATGATCTTATTATGATAAATTAGCATTGGTACCTTAGGTAATAGTCAAACTCATGATTCAAGTATATGTTGCTCACCTAATTAACATATTGCTATGCTTATAACATCTATTTGTGCTTAAAAGATAGCATGACAATGTTTTACTAAGGTCACTATGCTTGAATTTGTGCTTTAAGGCTTAGTATTCTAAACACTTATGACTATCAAATTGTGTTTACAAATGAAGTGTTTTTAATACTAGTTATTTATAGAAAATGGCACCTACACTAAGGAAATCAAAGAGGGCAAGAACCTCCACTCAAGGAGAGAGTAGTAGAGCACAAGAGGAAGATATTGAAATGCTTGAAGCTAATGAACAACCCAAAAATCAAGGGAATGCTATGCATGATCCTAGCTTCCCGGATGTAGAATTTAGCTCACATGAGCAATGGCAAAAATGGTGCGTTCTTAAAAGCAAAGGTATGAGGGCTACAAAGTTCCTCAATGTTTCTTCTTTAAGGCATATGAAACTTCTTGAGCATGTTAAAGTGTTATTTAGGGGTCTAGGTATGCATGTTAGCATGGACTTTAGCTATGACACCTACCCTCAATTAACTCTTGAATTTTTAAGCTCTTTTGAGTTACATCGGTCTAGAAATAGAAACACTATGCCTCAAGTTCGATTTCGTTTGTTCAATGATGATTATAGTATGAACTTGGAGAACTTTGCTAGTTATTTTGGTCTCACCACTGAAAATACTGTTCCTTCACCTCCGGAAGGCTTTGATGTTAGCCTGCTTTGGAGTGCTATTTCGACTTACCCTGTCTCTCGTTGGGACCATGTCCCACACCAACATATACATCATCCCGCCATTAGAATCTGGCAAAGATTCATGGGATGGACCTTTTTGGGTCGTGCTGAACCTCATTTGGTGAGACGAGTAGAGTTAGAAATGTTAGGAGGATTTTTGAATGTAAATGGTGATGTACCATGGTCTATTAGTGTACCGTATCATTTTGCTGTTCAGTTGACCAAAGCTGTTAATCCCAAGAACACAGCCATTGTCTATGGAGGTCTTATCACTCACCTAGCTATGAGAGTTTGTGGCTTTAACCAAGCCACCACCGACCTTCAGGCATTGACTACACCTCCCACCGAGATGGGAAATGGGTTAGATTTTGCATACTTTGTTCAGCTCAACTGGTTTCGTGCTTCTCACCCCCATATGATTTGGAGGATAGCTGGCCGTGATTCGGTCAAGTTGACCGCCGAAGTAGAAAAAATTCCAATTCTTCGGCAGCGACCTCCACTTCAAGAGGGTGAGGCTATCTTACCTCGACCTACCTACTACCTTCCTGTTGGGGATATTACTCCCATTGACCCCCCTGTTCAGCTTAGATCCAACCGCCCTGAGGTTGGATCATCCTCTCACTCGACCCATGCTGAGGGCGATGTAGCCGCCATGTTTGAAGCTTTAACATTGTCTGTCAATAGAATTCAGTCCGACCAACAGCTTGCTTTGCACCCCATATATGACCACTTTGCTAGGCAAGGTGTGATTAGACCCGAGGGCCCCCACCCGTCTTTTTATACTTGGCCCGAAGGGAGGTATGGTGCTGCTTATGGTGCAGGTGTGCCGCGAACCGAACCTGATTATTGTGGAACCGACTATGGCGTCGAGAGGTTTGGAGGGTATGGAGGTGATTTTCCTGATCACCAGGTGGAAGAGTATCAGACCTTTGGAGCCAGCAACCCAACCGGGATCTTTCCTTCTCGTGGTAGTTATCATTCTGCAGATGATACCTACTGATGAGCTCCCCTTGTTCATACTAGCTTGGGGGAGGCTAGCCATTTTGTAAGAATTTTATTTCTTTTCTTTATTTTTCACATTTTTAGTTTTATTTTGCCCTTTTCCCATTAGAATTTCATGTCGTTTTTCTATTCCATGTGCTATCAACCGTTTCTCGGTTTGTTTCTGTTATAATTGGCTGCACATTGAGGACAATGTGAAGTTTTAGCTTGGGGGAGAATTTGCATTTAGGAACTGCAGTTAGGATTGCATTTAGATTTTTAGTTTTCTTTTTAGTTTCTTTTCTTTTAATTTTCTTAGTTTCTTTTTAGTTTTTATTAATAAAAAAAAAGAAAAAAATCGAAAAACTCAAAAAAAAAACACAAAAAGAAAAGATCATTTCCATCTTACATTTCTCATTTTATAGTTTTTATAAGCTGATGTTTCGTTTTATTATGAGGAATTATGCATTCATGGGGATGTCTTGTACATAGTAGGTAGGAAATTGCATTTGGACTTAATTAAGCTTGATCTTGACTTTGGCAAGCTACTCATATTGTAAGGTAGAGCCTCCAATGGTCGGTACATCTGAACCCGATCCCAGTTTAGGAGTGAGTAGTTTCTCCTTATAGTCTGTGTTACATCAAAACGCATAAGTATGGTTTTTATTCCATTTTCTATAAGTATTATTATCATGATCTACATTTTGAAGCCATTCAATCTCTTGTTCACATTTCGCAAAAACACTCTTCTTTCTAGCTACATTATAACTTTGCCTACCCTTGTTGAGCTAGTAACCAACTATATGTGTAGGGGTGTTCTATGATTTTGCGATGTTATGATAATGCCACCATTTGGTGTGAGCTTGTCTCGGGATTACTGATTCCCATTTTTTGACGTGAAAGAGAAAAAGAAAAAAAAAGAACTTTGAAAAATTATGGAAAAAGAAAAATGAAAAAATGAAAAAGAAAAGCTCAAAAAAAAAAAGAAAAAAAAGGAAAAAAGAAAAAGAGGAAAAACGCTTTCATGAAATGAATGAAAAGAAAGAAAATTATGGGAAGTCGTAACTTGATTCTAATGTTTAATAAGCCAATATGCTGCTTCTGGCTTTGACTTTTGTTGATGAGAATTGGTATGATTTGGATTAAGTATCCACTACACATTTGGTTATTACTAGCTTGACTCTAAGCTCCACATGACCAAAATCGTTTGTCCACTTTCTTACCCAAATTTCCCAAGCCTCTTCTTTACTTTACTAGTGCTTCTTACGTTATATTTTGATCATGATTAGTTTTACTTCATGATTTTGGATTGTCTACCATACTAGACTGCGGGCACATTCTTATAAGTTGTAGATAGGTGAGTGTCACTTCAAATTTGAACCAATATTTCCTATTTTACAAAAATTTGAGTGATGAGTGTACCGTGAGAGTCCATTGTCAAAAAGATCATGCAAAAGCTGAAAAGGTCCAAAGAGTATTTTCTATGCTGCGCCGTTATGTAAATCTCAACCATGATTCGCACTTTCCTTCGCCCTTGTTGCTGCGGGCTTATGATTCATCTACTTATTAAGAGCTTACTTTTTGAGATTTGTATGATAGATTGATCATTGTTAGCTACCCTTGTCCTAGTTATGATTGTTATATTTGCTTGAGGACAAGCAAGGGTTTAGCTTGAGGGAGTTTGATAAGTGATATTTTGTACTGATTTATCCCCCGTTTTATCTCGATTTCTATACGGTTTATGCACTTTGTTAATTGATTAACGGGCTAATATTGCTATTCTAGTTGTTTTGCGTGTTTTGACTCGTTTTATAGGAAATGAAGCGGTTTTGCTATATTTTCCTACTTTATGGAGCAAAGACACTAGGATACGAGTTTTCAAGGAATTGATGATAGCCAGTTCACGATTTGATTATGATTCCGCTACATCTTTCCTCGAATGGACTCAATTTGGATTTTGGCTTTGAACTTTAAAAGAAAACTCAACCCAAGTCAAGAGAAGATCAGCCCAAGCCCAATTCCGTAATGCATTGACCAACGACTAAGGCATAGGATTCCGTGCCTAAGATGAAAAGACGGAAAATCCGACTTACACAAAAACCCGATCGGATTACCTGTTACCCGATCGGGTATTTCTGCAAGAAGACGTTACTTGGCTCTTCTTCAATCCGAGCTTAAATGGGTGGTTTAATGCTTTGACTAGGGTACGAATTTGCACGAAGGATCAGCAGCCATGCAGCCTTATAAAAGCCAATGATCATCCAAGCATCCAAGCATCCAAGCATCCAAGCATCCAATAATCTATTATCATCTTTACATATCTTTTAGCACACTTTCTTACAAGTTTTTATAGTTTTCTTAGTATTTCTCTAGTGTTTACTTAGCTTTTGTTATTGGATATTTGTTCTTACTTTCGTTCTTATATACTCATATTCCAATTCGGTAATTCTCTAATCTTGATTTACTTATGCAATTTTAATCATCATGAATTATAATCTCACTAGTATCATTTTCATAATATTGTTATTGTTAGGAAATCAATCTAAAATTAATCTAGTTAAAACCAAAGTATTGTTTAGCATGTCACCTTATAATTTACCTAATCAAATAATCCTAAAAATTGTCATTAGAATCATTGTTAACATAATCACCATAATCACTTTAGTATTTACATTCCATAGTTTAATTTCATACATCTTTTTCTTATTAATCTACTTAATCACATAATCATATAAATTAGATTAATTCTAATATTGTAAAATTATCATTGTGTAAATAAAATAAATAGAGTTGTAATATTTGAAATGATTTACGAGTTAAATGAATTAAAAGAAGAGTAGTTACCAATTGAACCATCTAATTGTTTCTTCCTTTGGTCGTGTCAAATTCTATAACTATGTTTGGTGGCCATAAACAATTGTTTGTATTAGTCATTTCTATCTTTATAACGAGAGTTGGGATAGGAATTATGACTACCATTAGGGGTTTAGTGACTTAACCATGCTGAAAGGACGTTAGGACCCACTAAAAGGTCGGTACGAATCCGGAAGGAATATACCGCTACAAGGCCTAGACAATTTTAGTAATTCTAATGTTGGTATCTATGAGACTTTTAATTAGTTTTACATGTATTTTTGTTTCACTATATCAACTTGATTAGTTAGTTTACTTTATCGTTTTAGATAGTTTATTTTATTGTCATTTTATTTCTATTATTAGATAGTTTACTTTATCGTTATCTAGATAGTTTATTTTATCGTCTTTTTATTTCCGTTCCTAGATAGTTTATATTATTGTTATTCTCTAGTTTAATAGTTTAGTTAGTTAGTCTTTCAATATTGTCATTTAAATACCGTCTTTAGATAGAATTTAGTTGTCAATATTCAGATCAGAGGACTTCCCCGATCGGGTACGTGACAACCCGATCGGGTAAGTAGTCTGTTCTGGGTTTTTTATTTTGCAATTTACATAATTGTTCTTTACATATCGTCATTTATATACTTGTCATTTTATTTTATGTTAATAGTTTAGACAAACAACTCAAGTGACTCGATTCTAAATGAAAACAAATCCATAGCAATTCATAAGTAACACGTACTCCTTGAGGATTGACACCCTACTTCCCTAATTACATTCCTTATGTTGTTAGCTTAGTCTGGGTAAATTATTTTTATTTCGGGACCGCGACAGAACCGATCAAATTTTGGCGCCGTTGCCGGGGAGCACGGTTTTGTTTATTTACGAATTGTTGGTTTTTATTTAATCTACCATTTTTAGGTGCAATCGTACCTAAAATCGTTACTAACTTTCTCTTTTGTGTTTTTCTTGTAGGTTGATAAAAATGGTGCTAACTAGGGAAGATCCAAGGTACCGGGTTTTTGAGCTCGCCAGTGGGATCCTAAGGGTCCATTTGACTTTGATTGCTCTCATCGAGGGTAACCAATTTAGAGGAAAACCAAACGAAAACCCGTCACACCATCTTCAAACCTTTTGTGAGTTTTGTCAAAACATTGTGAGGGAGGGAATCACCCAAAATGAAATTAGAGAAACACTTTTTCCTTTATCACTAAAGTAAGAAGCAAAATGGTGGTTCACCCGTCGCTTAAAGGAAGCCACAAGACCTATGCAGTGGGAAGAGATTGTCGTCGCTTTTCACCGTAGGTTTAGAACCAATTTGTCCACCCTATCAACTAAATCACAAAATGAAAGAGGGGAAGGTTCGCAAACCAATGGGGGAGAGCGAAAGAAGAGTCGAGTGGAAACTTCAAATGAAGTTGACACTACAATTTCCTTAGCTTGTCCTAGTCAATCCAAAGAAACCACCCCAAAAAGTACTTTATATCGCCCCAAAGTTTTCAATCCATTTACCTCAATAACAACACCATGTGAACTTTGTGGTGGGATAGGGCATGTACCTCAACGATGTGGGAACAAACTCACAACCTTAAACCCTTTCCACCCACGAGTTTATCAAGCCCAATCTACTCATACACCACAATACTCATCTTTTCAAAACGGTTTAGTAAATGCCAAGTTGAGAGAAGTATGTCAAGCCCAAGAATCCATGTGTTCTGCCTTAGGCTCCCTTACTTCGACCATCTTGTCTCTTCAAAAGAGGGTAGATGAGTTGACCCTATCAAGTTCTAGCCAAACCTCTCAAGAGAGTGAAGAACCATTGGTAGTCACAATCGGTGACAAACCTTTCGAAAATCCTTTTGGGAAGGGTGAGAACTCCATCAAGGATGAAGAATGAGAATGCCATGGGTGTTGGTAAAAAGGTAAATGAGGAAATTCAAGGACGAATCCAGCTACTAGGAGCTAAAATCCCTTCATAAGGCTTAAGGGGGGATAGAACAACAAAGTCTAGCATGACTCAAAAATGCGCTTGTCGGGAGGCAACCCGTCTTTTTCTTTTCTTTTTCTTTATGCATTTTATCTTTTACTTATTAGACAATGATTTTATTTTGGACTATTTTATTTGGACTATTTTATTTGGACTCTCTATTTTTGGATTTTATGTTGTAATAGTTAGGAAAACTTTCTTCGTTTTACTTGTTATTATGCATATTTCGTCAATAGATTTTCGTACTTAGAATTGGAGGCCCTATTAAGACAAGACGAAGCTATCCTTGGCACAAGTTGTCAAGATTACTAAGGTTAGTAAATATGTTCAAGGACATAGCCAAAAGATAAGAGCAAGTGGCAAAGAAAAAAGACACAAAATCCGGATCATCGAACTTACCTGATCGGATCCATGTCTGCTACCCGATCGGGTAAATGGTCTGTTTCGTGTTTTACTCTATTTTCTTCTATAAAACCCATTTGCTACCCTTTTGCTTGCTACCTTATACCCGTGTTCTTCAATCTCAAAGCTGAAATTTTCTCAAAACCCTCAATTCTTAGTCTATTCTTGCAAAATTTGTTCCTATAGTTCATCAAGAGAAACTTCTAATCATCATCAAGTAAGTTATTTCTACTTTAGTTACTTCAATCTCTCTATATTTTTCAGAAATCCAACATAAACAAACCCTAACTCCAATTTGGGGGTTCTTGATTTTGATTGCAAAACTTGTTTAAATTGGATTTCTAATGATTCTTACATGCTATAGAGTGAATTCTAGTGATTAATTAGGATGATTACTTTGATTTAGATGTTCATTTGCTAATTAGGATGCTCATCTTTACTTTATGCTAAGAGTTTTTGTTTAAGTGGTAGTAT